>PYAF01005900.1:1324724-1346725 GCA_007407185.1 Glycine tomentella
AAAAAAGTGAGATTATTAGAAATTAATATGCTAAAATTTATGGGTGGCCATATAAAAAAGAGAAAGACACAAAATTATTATATACAAAGAAAACAAGAGATATAAAGCGTAATATCTAATGTGGAAAAGATAACTGTAAAACATCCGTAAATTATTGTTATAATAATTTTCTATATTTTGATCAAATTTCATTTAAAAATTAAATTTTTAAATATCAACACTTTATATTTTATTACTATTAAAAAAATTATCAATTAAAATAATATTTTGTAATTGAATTTATTTCATTTTATAAAAATAAGTATATAATTTATCGTATTTTCATCTAAAGTAAATTTCAAACATAAGGTCCCATATTATTCGGGAAGCAGCTTTAAACCATATAAAGGTAATTGTTTAATTCCTGTCAAAGAAAAGGTAATTGTTTAATCAAAGGCTTGGTTTCCTCACATCAATCACTAATCAACTTAACTTTTATTTATGCTGTCTCTAACTTTATGTAAATGATAATAAGTGGAATTAAACAGTCGCGTCCTTCAACCCCCTCGGTTCATTTCTTGGAAAACATAATTAATCCTTCGCGTTAAGTTAGCGTGGCAAATAGTAAAAACTTGTATTTTAGAATGTTAAGTAAATAAACAATATTATAACTAAAATTTTAATAAATTAATATTTTGAATATATAAGTTTATTTTATTTTATAACAAATAATTTAAATTATGATTTAAAATTATTTTGATTATTGATATATTTAAAAAATGTTGAAATTTAATATAGAAATAGAGATAAAAGAAATAAAGATAGGAGAAGAAAGATAATATTCAGAATATAAAATTAAAAGTGTCAGGTCATATTTTCCAATTTTAAATTCTAATATATGATCAAAAAATTCTAATATAGTATAGGAATAAATTTAGGACATTCTTGGTTAACAAATAAGGGTATACTTGGAATTCTTGTTTACGTTGTCAAAAAAAGATATTGTTAATTTATATATCGTGCTCCAAATTTAATTTGGGGAGTAAACTTAATTTTATGACATGTTTGTTTAACCTCAAAAATATGTTGACACTTATATTTTGTTTGAACCAAATATTTACAAACGTAAGACCAATGTTTTGCAAACTCAGTTTATAAAATAAAAACTACTCAAAATTAAGTTTGTCAAATAACACTTATGTAAAAAAGAAAATGTTAACACTTTTTTAGGCAGAAAATGTTAACACTTAAACATGCCTAGGTTTAGTTTTCATATTTTTTTTTACAAAATCACACGTATTTTTTTTTATGAAAGACAATTTTACTCAAGTTAAATATAAATACAATGAGATATAAAATTTTTATTTCAAATATTTAATCCAACTACATATTTAATACTTAAACTTGATCACTAAATAAGTTGAAATAATTATATAGTTGTTGATCCACACATTTATTGGTGTTTAGTTTTTGTATTTAAAACACTATTAGAAGCTATTTCTTGATTAATATGATTGTAATTTTTTTAGAATAAGACGAATTAATATGCAAACGACGATAATTCGAATCATATCAAACAAAAATACATTCGGTGGCTCCAAAAATAAGATTAGGACCCACTCTATATTGACCATGGTTACCGTTCAATAAAAGAAAAAGTAAATAGAATACATACTAGTAAAGAAAGATTAGCATTAATTTATCATGATTTTAAATTACCATCTAGGGTCGTAATTAGCCACGGCCGCAATATACCATTTTTTTTTTGTTGTGACTGCAATTACAGTCGCATAAACGATCATTTCTTGCAGTACTAATTAAAGATTTTAGCAGTTAATATTATAGCCGTAATTTTAATCACAATTTAAAACATTACTGCGATAAATTCATTTTCTCTTCATATTATCTTCACACACTTCATTTGTTACTATTGGTGGCATTAGCTTTTGATGTGCTGCCCTCTTTTGTTGCTATATCATTGTTAGTTGTTTACTTTGTTTTTGGGATGCAAGTACCTTTAGTTTCATAAAAAAAAAAAGTATCATACATAACACATTATAAATAATTAATCACTTTAGTTTAGTAGTCACTATTGAAAGGAGACAGCTTTTTATCTTGACTCTTTGATGTTGCCGAAATGTTTTGTTACTTGGAAAGATAATCTAATTTTTCATATATTTATTGTGACATGGATCCGACTTGTGTGGCACATCGTCTAGAGAGCCGTCCCTACAATGCATAATGCATTGCATGCAAGAACAAAGTAAACGCCACGAAACTTGAAGGAAGGGGATTCAAACATAGGACTTTTGCTTTCCCCAACGATGCAAATTCACATGCCTTTCTCTCATTCTCCGTCTCTCTCGTGCACCTACCGCAGATTTTTCCAAAATTCGCATTTCAGCACAAATTCTTCTATAGTATATGAAATTCATATATTGGAAGAAAGAAACATAGTATATACTTCAATGATAACAGACATATCTAGTCTTTAACTGATTGATGAACCCGCACGCCATAGAAGTTATTTCAATTGGACAAATCTAATATATGGAAAGAGAGAGAGAAAATAGTCTATTCATTAATAGACTAAAGAGATTTTACGGTTGAATATTTAATCACAATTTGTTGAACTTATCATGAGTGATAAGTTATTGACTCTTTTTTTTTTTTATAATTTCTTATTGATTGAACTTTTTTGCACTATACAAAAAAATTGAAAAATATTTTGTAACGATGAAATTACTATTAAAGTAATTAACACCAGTAAATAATTGGTTTTTATAATAATTTTTTTTACAAATTATAATAGTTATGTTAAAGGTTATACTTATAACAATTTTTTATTAATTAAAGTTTTACACTGTAGAAATTAACCTAAAAAATATATTGTAACGATTAAATTACTATCACAATAATCATATAAACAATAATTTTGTTTACTTTTATAATAATTATATTAAAAGTGATACCTACTTTACTATACGAGTCTTTATTGGTTCAACTTTTACACCGTAAAAAAATTAAACTAGAAAAACAAGCCAAAACCAAGAAAGGGAAAATATACTGTAAAACAATCACTATTACATACTGTAGCAATGAAAAGGATGGTCACCAGAAAATTATAAGAACCAAAAGCTAATAAGCTTCACGGATTTATTACACTATACATTTTGTGAATGTTTATTGTCTTTTTATATGTGACAACATGAACATAAGGCAAGAAAAAACGAAAACAGTGAGTAATTATAGTCATGGAGAAAGCGATACAATGCAAGAAATAAGGGATCAAAAGCAATGATCAATATATTGTAGCCCTTTCCTCATCTTTCTAATCTGAATGCTCCACGTTTATGATGATGATATAATTATATATATATGTATAAAATTAGTGAAGAAAGTGACGGCTGTTATAATGTGTGGGAAGTGAACCTTTAAATGTTGCAAACTCATCAAGGTTGTTGTGAAGTAGTGGTACTGAAATGGCAGTGGAAGGATGAAACCGAATTGGGTTGATCATTGTGGCAAGGTGAGGAACCAGAAGGAGGGACAAAACCCTTTGGGAGCATAACGGAGAAAGCTCGTGATGAGTCTCGTGTCTGTTGTAGGTTCTTGACCATCTTCTTTCTGTGCTTCATCATCATCATGTTCTTGCTGCTTCTCTTTATTCTTCTCTTCTTGAAGGGTTGTTCTGGTTTGCTCAAAGAGGTACTGGAGTCTGTGTTCTTGAGGTAGAAGACTTGGTGGTAGTGGATAGGGTTGGTGGTTGAAGAAGAAGAAGGGTTTTGGGTTTGGACTTGGTTCTCTTGGGTGGAGGAAGAAGAAGAAGAAGCATTGTAAGAGAGGAGGAAGACAATGAACAGTGTTATTGTGCACATACACTTGAAGCTTTGACTGAGATTTCCCATGAGAAAAAGTGTTGAGAAAGAAGAGGCTAGTGAGTTTTGTAGTGCATATTAGGTAAAGCAGGGAATGAATGAATTATGGATGTGAGAGAGCCGAGATTGAAGATTAACGGGAATTCCAATGGGTGGTTGAGGCTTTTGAGACGATAATAATAAAGGGAGAAAAAGGAGAGTGGAGATCGATCGATTCTTCACTCCCTATGTCAAAGTTTAAGACTGTTGAAATTGATGGGATCAATTTGTGGGTTATATATAACATATTGCTGTCCTATCTATACTTTTTCATAACATAACATGTATAGGATTCTTATTAAATTAAGATAATTAAGTGACTGGAGGTTATAAAGTGATAGTTGATCTTTCTAAACTCTTGATTCGATTTATTTTGTAATTTTGTTAATTAATTACAGTGAAGGTGATCAATTAATACTATATTGTTGATGAACAATTTCTATAACTACATCATATTCAAAGTAATAGAGCAAATTTAATAGGAAAATAAATCCCAAATATATGGGAGGAAAAGAGTACTTAATTATCCTAAATAGTTTTTCTTTTTCTTTTTATACAAATTGTGTCCCGTACCTCTCTATTATTTTACATCTCTTGTAATGCCGTTAAGAATCATACCGTTAATTGAAGGGCATCGGACGTGATTCATCGGGAACACAAGGGCGTGAAAGATTGTGAATGTAATTTACTCAATAAATTACATATAGTATATTTATATAAATATTATATTAATAGAATTAGTTAAATGCTACCTTAGTATTTGTTTTATCACCACTCATTAAAATTGGAATTCAACTTATAGTTATAATTTCATGCTTATTTAGCCAAATAGAAATCATAAAATAAATTATAATATATATATATATATATATATATATTATATTTACGTAGAGATTTTTGAAAAGGACCGGAATGTAGATATTTTGGAAGATATAGTATGGTATTTGTAGTTCATCCTCAACTAGATTCATTTAATGTAATCAAGTTCTTACTGACGAGCATTATGCGGTTCATCCCAAACCCTAAAAGATTGGTAACTTGGAATCCTCCTATTGGTGATGTTATAAAACTCAATGTGGATAGTAGCAGTCTCGCGATCGGTAATCCTGGCATATCTCGCTTCGGTGATATCTTACGCAACTCTTGGGGGGAATGGCTCTAGCTCGGGCTTTGGTGGCAATGTGACTTTACTACTACGTAATATGCATGCGGAGCTTATGAGGTTACTTGGATGGCTGAGTTTAGGAATGTAATATATGTGAAACTGATTCTGTGATGGCTCACCATCTACTCATTGATGGCTACCTTCATTGGCATGCTTATGCAATGATTCTTAATTAATAAGTTAAGGCTTTTGTTAGCCAACAATGGCAACTCTTATTTCAGCACGTACATCCTAAGAGAAGGTAACCAATGCACATATAAGAATGGATCTTCGAGAACAACTCAGTTTGTTAGCTGGTAGTTTTGCCCTCCACGTACAACTGCACTCCCTTGTTTTGTCTGATGCAGTTGGTGTAGCTCTTGTTAGATCTTAATCTCTTTTGTATCTTTCTCACTGATAAGAAGAAAAAAAATACTTTTCAAACATAATTTTGTCACAATAAAATTGCTTATATGTGGAGTTGGATTCCACGATAGCAATCCAAATGTTAAACGATGGTTGTAGTAGTAGGACTCACTATTGTTTCACGCTCTATTAATAAAGTAAATTACATTAACTACTTCAAAAATATTGTCAAATTACACAAACTTCTTATGCTTTTATCTACTTCTACATTAACCTGCATTTATCTACTTTTATTAGTGTAAAAGTTGGATTCATATCTTTCCTATTAATTTATTAAAAGGTAACAAAATATTTTTCATATTACTTTGTAAAGAAAATATTAAATTAGAAAATAAATATATTTAATTAATGTCTTAAAAATATAAAATGTATTTAATATTTAGAATCTGTTTTCATAAATTTTTCTAAAAGTACAAAAAAGAGAAAAAAAAGTAAGAAAAATGAAATATGCTCTTCAAAAGCTAAATTTAGCTTATGTATAAATTAATTTGTAAAAAATCTCTCATATTAACTTATTCAAAAGCTTATTTTCAACTTAAACATAAGTTAATTTTAGCTTAAGTAGGAACTTATTTAATTTTTCTTATTATTTTCTTTTCCTACTAGTTCTTATGAAGTAATTAAGAGGATTGATATAAATGAAGTAAAAATGATTAATAAAAAAATTAACTAAGAGGATTTAGAGTTATTTTTGTATAACAACGACTAATAAAATGGGTCACATTAGTTCATGTTTGGATTAAAGTTTGTCAACTTATGTTTAGTTTAAACTTAAGTTTGCAAACTGAGTTTGCAAAAAACAATTCATGTCTTGTTTCTTTAAAATTTAGTTTTCAACCAAAATTTTAAAGTACAAACGTACTATTGAGGGTAACTAAATTTCACAAACTAAATTTACTCTTCAAAAATATGTTCAGCACCCAAAAATACTTTTTGAATGATTAACCAAATATATTCTTAGCCGATCCAAATTCACTTGATAAAATGTAATGGTTTAATTTTGGAGCATGAATTAAATGTTGACTCTTTTTAGCTCAAAAGATCATGAGTCTATATGAGCTTAGCTTGTAAAAACTCATTAAAAGCACAAAAGCACCAAACTAAATTTTCATTAAGTTTGGTCTTGCTTTAATAGGCTTAAATTATATTTTTTTACTAGACCTGGATTGAATCGACCTACTTTGAGACAAATAATCTATTTTGCCACCTCTAAGTGTTGTGAAGAGAGATAGATAGTGAAATAAACATGAATTATGTGGTTTCGGGGGAGCTAGACCATTTTCTTTGGTATGTAAAACTCAACTTACTCCATTTTTTTTTTACATGGAAGTAAGTTGTAAATTGACCGGAGACAATGAAATTAGGAATAGTGAATAAAATTGATGTTGTTTGATATAATAGAAATAGAAAGGAGATAACTATAAAAGTAATAGGTCCTACAGCCTTTTTTTTTCTTTGTTGGTGAGGCGTGAAATGGGTTAAAAATCCACTACCAGTCATTATATTTCAAAATTACTTTTCTTTCCATTATTATTTTTTTTAACATCAATTTTAAAAAATATCTTCAAGTTCGATATAAGAGGATCGTAAATTAGGAGAAGATTTTCAAACTGTATAATCAATTAAAAGACTCTGCAATACTAGAATAGTAACAAAATGACTCTAAATTTCTCTTATCCTCAAGTGAGCTAATGCTATAGTCAATGATATGCCTATTATAATCAATTAAGTGTATCCAAACTAATCTTTTTTAATCCCTGCACTATGTATTTAATTGATTACATGCTCATTATAATTAATTGATTGAATGAATTGAGTGTGACATGATTAAACTAGTTTTTTTTTTAGTTTTTTTTTATTTGAATCTATTTTGTGTATTGCTGTCAATGTCATGTAGGTAGGAGAAGTATTGCCAATGGGAACGATCATTTTGTCCACACATGATATGACAACGAGTCACACGTTCAAGTTTATCTCCACAGTTTACAGTACACTTTACTTATTAAGTAATAATTATCGCATTTTTAATTTAATTTTGATACATTAACCAATTAGACGCGAATTCAGCGTCACCGCGTATGGTATTGCAGCATGTCAATAAGAATCAACTGGACTTCTATCCTAAGAGATCGGATATGACTAAAAAAGACAATAAAGTTTTTAGGTAAATAATTAATTATAATATTAAATCCTATTAAAGAAAAAAAGAATTGAATACATTTTCTAATTCTAAATTATTGATTATTTTTATTCTTTTTCTTTTTTCTAGATTACATTTATTTTATCAAAAATAATTATGCTTGAATAAAATAAGATCACTACCTCTTGCTTCTAATATTCAAACGTAATTGTATATCTAATAAAATATTAAAAATTTGTAACCAATTTTTTTAACTAAGATTTGTAACAACTATTACAAGTATTTGTCCATAATTAAAATGATAAATTAGTTTCTTATTCTCTAATTTATTATTTAGTTTTAATTTGATTTTTAAATTTTTTTAAATTTAATTTAATTCTTTAATTTTAAAATCAATTCAATTTAATTATTTAATTTATTTTAACTTCAATTTAATCCTCTAATTTTAATAATGATTCATTTTTTTTGGCTGATATGTAACTTGTGGACGATATAAATTTTTTATAACAGTCTTAAATAAAAGTGTAATTTTTTATAATTTAAATTAAAAGATAAATTAAATTAATTTAAAAAATTAAAAGATCAAATTAAATTAAAAAATAAATTAAAATACTAGAAAACTAATTTAACCTAATTAAAACGGTCATTAGTCAATGCGTTAAAAGAAAGAAAGAAAATTGTAGGAGATGCATCCATTGATCTGAAAGTTCATCTCGGACATAGATTGTGACATCCCTTTTCCCACAGTTGAGAAATCTCTCTCTGGTCGCATGAGATGATGCTACATAAGCGTAGAATCCTACGCAATCAAATTCCCAGCTAAATTGTCTCTTTGTCTCAATTAGGAATTATAATTGGTAATCGGATCCAACACAACACAACACCATGTCCAAGTCTCTGCCCTACTCCACCAAAGATGTTGACTACGACAACGCCAAGTTTCGCCCCCGTTCTTTCTTCAAGGTATACATTCCTTTGCTTTTCAATTAAGATCCACATGTCGTCGTTTTGCCCAATACCTACCTTCCTTATCTGCATCTATTCCTCGAATCCTGATTGCAATTATCTGTCATCTTCACATTAGTTTCACCTAATATTCCTTGCAGTTTTTATCTATGTGAATTTGTGATGAACATTTGTATGAGTTCAGATAAAGGAACCGATGTTTAGTTGTTTGCTACGTGTTGATTTTTCAGGTTGTTACTCAGAACTTACTCACCAGTAACCTAAGGCGTGATTGTGGTAGCTGTAGTACAGGGAAGTTTCTGTTTTTGATATTGATCTTTGGTGTGGCTTATCTTATGCTGGCACATACGAGTTCAGGCGGTGTAGTTTCTGATGATCAAGCAATTGTGAATAGAAACAGTTACGCAAATAGCAGCATTGCTAATGGTGCTGGTAAAATAAAGAGGTTCTGGAGACGGCCGCCGAGGCTTCCTCCTAGATTATCGCCGGATGAAAAGGGAAGTGGTAATGGAAATAACCATGTATCGGGGAATATGAATGTTGTTAGGTCAATGTGGATTGCTAGGCAAAAGAAAGTCAAGGAAGCTTTTGTTTATGCTTGGTCTGGATACAAGAAATTTGCCATGGGTTACGATGAACTTATGCCGCTCAGCCAGCATGGAATTGATGGATTAGGAGGGTTGGGTGCTACGGTGGTGGATGCTCTTGACACGGCTATGATCATGGGTCTTGATGAGGTTGTGGCTGAAGCTGGATCCTGGGTTGAAGAACACCTTTCTGAGAGAATTAGTAAAAAGGGTCAAGTGAATTTATTTGAAACCACGATTCGGGTTTTGGGTGGGCTTTTAAGTGCGTACCATCTAAGTGGTGGGGAGAAAGGAACGAACTTAACTCATGCAGGACCTAAACCAGCAGTTTATCTAGAAACTGCCAAGGATTTGGCTGACCGTCTGCTGTCTGCTTTTATGGCCAGTCCAACTGCTATTCCGTTTAGTGATGTTATTCTGCATGACAAGTCAGCCCATCCAGCTCCTGAAGGACTGAGTAGCACGTCGGAAGTTTCCACTTTACAGCTTGAGTTTAATTATCTCAGTCAGATATCTGGTGATCAGAAATATGGTTTGGAAGCAATGAAAGTCATGGAGCACATGAAGACTCTTCCAAAGATTGAAGGATTAGTTCCTATCTACATTAGGTATGAAACTGAATATAATTTGATCAGTGTATTTGGATATTAATCTTCACTTGGAGTAATTCTTGATAAATCTTTTGATTTGTTTTTGTTCAATTACTTCTTTGATCACCCACCCCAATTGTTTTTTTTGTCACCTTTAGGCTTGTGTCTTTTTTTCTTTTCTCATAATTTTCTACTGACATTTAGATATCTCTAATAACTAAATGCAGCCCTCATTCTGGTGAGTTTAGTGGAGAAAATATTAGACTGGGATCTCGTGGGGACAGTTACTATGAGTACTTAATCAAAGTATGGCTTCAGAGTGGAGCAAGTAGCAATAGTAATACATCATACCTATATGAAATGTATAAGGAAGCAATGAATGGTGTTAGACATCTTCTTGTTCGGAAATCAATTCCAAATGGACTAGTTTTTGTCGGAGAATTGCCTTATGGATCTAACAGTAATTTCAGCCCAAAAATGGATCACCTGGTATGCAGTACTTTCTAATTTTCAAGTTTGGCATTGCATTCAACTATTTAGTGCTACAGTATTTGCATGAGAATATCATTAAGTAGAAATAGTGCAAAAGAATTGATCTAGTTATTGTGCCATTATAAATGCTGCACATGCTGTACAATTTCTGACAATCCTGAACTGTGGATTACTGGATTGGTTTGTTACCAGACATTATTTATTTGTATTTGATGTATGGGAAAAATGAAATTCAAATTTTATATTGCCTGTGAAATTATGATATTCCCAATTTCTCACCCTGTGGGTATGTAGCAAATTATAAAAAATTGAACTATAGATGTTCCTGCAGGGCTGCGCTGTTACTATTGTATATTATACTGTAGTAATAATTGTATGCATGCTCAATGCTAAGTATGCTCTAGTATTCTGTGGTTTAAAATTCATTCCATAAACATTATAAAATTCATTCCATATCAGGGACTAGGTTTTCCTCTTATACTCATACAATATGAGAATCCATTTTGATTTTTTACAACTGAAGCATATAATCATAGTACATTTTGTCGCATGAGGATGTTATAATTGTACTCAACAAATGGAATTTCAATAAATACTGAGCCTATATTCCTTGGCTGATGTTACAAAAAAATCATGGGGAAATTGCTACCATAATTTTCTGAAGCCTTAACCATGTGATGCTGTATCTGGTCCAGGATATTTACATTAGCAATATTGATTGAGTAGTAAGATGGGTTCTATGACAACTTTAATGCTCTTAAAAAGTTTTAGTCCCAAACATATGGTGAAGCTTTTGAGTTTAACAGATTTCCTTCAGCTGTGAATTGGACTCTGATCATAAAAAACATCAAATAGCAGTTCAGTTTAGTAGAAAAGTATCTTTTCTGTTATTTGCTTATTTATTCTGCTCTCATTTTTTATCTTGTGAAAATTCAGTTATGTGCTTTGATCATAGTTAAGAGGTGCCTGGTTAATGTTGACATGTATCTACTAACATTGATGTGAAATTTGATGCTGCCCTTTCAGGTGTGTTTCCTACCTGGTACACTTGCAATTGGTGCCACTAAAGGCCTTACAAAGAAACAGGCAATGAAAAACAATATGCTTAACTTTGAAGACCTAGAAAATTTGAAGCTAGCAGAAGATCTAACTAAAACATGCTTTGAAATGTATGCAGTAACTTCAACTGGTCTTGCTCCTGAAATTGCTTACTTTCATACTGAGGTTAGTGGATTTTTATGGCATTTTGGATTTCATCATTTGATAAAAGATCACAAAAAGAAAATGCAGCAATGCATCTCATTATCTACTAATGTCCTCCCATTTCTGTTGTATGATTCTGCTTATGTGAAGCATTTGTTTTTCTACTGCATTTTTACATAGCAAGAGTAGAGACATGACATCTAGCATCTAATTTTATGCTTTTCATACCCAGGAATTTTCTGAACAAGGTCATGATGGAGGAAATAAGAGCTCGGAATATGTTAATGATATCATTATAAAACCTGCTGACCGTCACAATCTTTTGAGACCTGAGACTGTCGAGTCATTGTTTGTTTTGTACCGTATCACAGAAGATCCAAAGTATGCTTTTTCCCCTTCTTATGTATAAAATTAGTTTATACTTCTATTGCTTCTGGCCATGTGTAAGAAACAGTGAAAACAAGCTTAGTTTTGTTTTTCCTGTTCTTTTTCTTTAATCTTTTTTTTCTTTGAAATAATCAGATACGAATATTTTGTCTCTTACAGATATCGTGAATGGGGTTGGCAAATCTTTGAAGCTTTTGAAAAGCACACAAAGGTTGATACTGGTGGATATTGTTCTCTGGACGATGTAACTATTGTTCCTCCTCATAGAAGAGACAAAATGGAGACTTTCTTTCTAGGAGAAACACTTAAGTATTTTTACTTGCTTTTCGCGGACAGCTCTCTTATTCCTTTGGATAAATTTGTTTTTAACACAGAAGCACATCCTATACCAATCAATTTGAAGAAATGAGTATATTCATCAAAGGCATTCAACACAGTTATTAGAAATACGGATCCTGTCACCCTGGTCTCACAAAGTGAGATGCTTCTTTGAAGTCAGTTTAGCATCTCTTACACTGACCAAGAGTACTTCTGGTTGTAAAGGAATTGATTAGCTCGGTTCTCAGTGATAATAAAAACTGTGAAATATTGTTTGAATCATGCAATACATCAGCAAACACATTTCAGAGACCGTCAATTGATTATGATTCATTTTCTTGGATTTATAACTGGCCCTATCTAAATGAGATTGTAAAATTTTGTTTCAAGTCATGGACAAAGAGCAGCTTTTGTAATCGAAATGTATGATTTTCCAATATGCTTATGGATGCTTAGCATTTTTGTGATTTGGTTGATTACATAGTTATCATTACATTCCTAAAGATGCTATCTATCTTCGTAACATCATGAACTCAAATCTTCTTCACGGCTGCACAGAAGAAAGAGATGATCTCCATCTCGGATGACATTTATGTCATCTATCTCTGCATTCTCTGTATTAATTACTTTTATAGGGTTGAAGCCACCAAATTTGTCACCTGCAGTTTTGAAGTTTAAGGTTAGGAGAAAGTAAAAGCAGTAAAAAGGTGTACTCTTGTGTGTTCAGAATATTGCATCTATTTTTTGCAGCATCCCTATACATAAAGTTGATCCTCTGTGTATGTGAAACTGTTATTGCTGTTATTTAGGTTCATATACAATAGTTTTTTTTTTTTTTCCTGAGGGCAAAGCTTACCGGCAATTTTGAGCAGCTCTTCTAATGAATCAGGCAGGATTATTAATTTTCCATGCTGACCTCGTGAGGTACTCCCGCTGTGTAGCAAGTGGATTGTTACTCTCTTCTTGGTGAGCCTTGCCGATTCTCTATGACTTGGACAGTTAGAATTTCTTGAGTTGGAGTTTGTGTTTGTTTTCTCTAATGGGAACTTGATAGATCTAATACCATCTTGTCTTCTGTTTCTGGTGGAGCCATTTCTGTCAAGGTCAAGGATTTCTGGCTCCGCTATCTCTATTCTATATTCATCTAACTTCTCATTTTCACAACTCATTTTTTGGTCACAAATGCTCTTGTTTTTCGGCTGTTTTACTCGAGCTTTTTGTGTCCACCCTATGGAATTTGGGTTAGGATATGCATCTCTTTCAAGCAGAATTTCAACAATGTTTAGATTCCCTTTGTGTGCAGGGGCATGGGGATCTCTTCTACCATGCTCAGGGATCATGTTATGTTTAGGGACTAAATGATCATCGTTAGTCACTTTACGCAAACTGGTGTCCGAGTTCCTAATATCTAAGCACTCTCCTTCATGCATTAATGAATGCTCAGGTGAATTATTTGTACACTCGTGAGAAAAGCTTCCTCTCGTGTAACCTACTTGAAGCACTTCATGTGTTAACCGTCCAGAATCTGTGCATGGATATTCAAAGCCAAAACCTTCACGCCCCTTTAATCTCTGTCAATACAAGATAACATGTGGTTTAGGAACCTGTTATTGTTGAGGGGGGATATACAATAAATGAAACCTATACTATATATTCCCCATGTTGAGTTTAGAGGCCTTCAATATCCTAATTACCATTAAAAGGTTATCCATTATAATTTGTGCATCTCCTGGATTTGTCTGTAAGACATTCATTAAGGATGTTTTGTTGATTCTTAAAATCTGAGAAAGTTCTGTGGTCCGAACTGTGAAAGGCTGTGGTATATGATATAAAACTCCAATCTCTCCAAATGCATCTACTGCAACTGCCTTCCCGTGAACCTGAATTGTTTAATGTAGAGACAGAAAGTTATATTCAGTTATTTCATATTATGAAGATAAACAACACCATGATTTGAATATTTTTACATGATCATGCCCATCGACGTAGCGAACCAGATCCTGCAACAAAACACCATTTGAAAAGATTTTTTTGTGTTAGTATGCATTCTCCAAGATTAATTAATGGTTACTAACTAGATCATTCATGATTTAAGCTAACTCACCACTGCCCCTGAAACCAGCACATAAAGTTCTGTAGATGACTCGTTTTGCAGCATCACATCTTCCTTAGGTGGGAAATACTCAGCTTCCATATCTGAAACCTATTATTGCAGGGTTATTTGGGTTAGATATTGAGATATCTTGTAACATTAGTTCTTTGCTCTTGGCCAAAGAAGAAGAAGAGCACAGAAGGAGAAATGGATGAAAGTAAAGACAAAAAAATGTCACGATAATATTAATAAAAACAAACAAGGCATGTGGGGTATTAGTATTACCAGTTGGAAAAGGAAATCATGTGAGACTCCTTGGAAAAGGTAGACCTTTTGCACGACAGGAAAAAACAGATGGTGTGCAATGCTTGAACGAATTGCCTTTGGAAGATCATTCAATGTTTCTTGCTGCTTCAGTCCTTCTGTTTTGAACCTCAAACATATATGTGACAACATTTGATCCTGAATGCGATGGGGCAAATGATTTCTTGAAGCAAATTCAGAAGCTGCTTTGACTGTGTCCCTCTGTGGCACCAAAACCAATCCTCTCTTCTTTAGAGGGAAGAAATAAAATTCCTCTTATCTGAATGAGTTTCTTTTTATAAATTTTATTGGAAAGGAAATGATTAGTTATTGCTGAAGTGCAACATACCATGAAGCTAACAGGAAAATTATGCAAGATTTTCTGTTTCAAATATAATACCAAAATGTAGGGCCCACAGAATATTTAAAAGTAGCCTTTTGAACACTGTCTTGGATAGTGACTTTGAAGAGTATTATTAAATGAGAAACATAGTTTAGTCTAACACATGTATAATAATTGGCACTGACAAATTGAGCAGTAGCAGAATAGAAAACAGCTCAAGTTTGAGAGTACATACAAAATTTCTGGTACGGCTGGTCCAGTGGACTACAAGGTTAGTCATGTTTCCAATGATGTATGATGTTAAACCCACGTTGAACAGCATGTAAGCTATATCAAACAGCATCTCTCTCGTGTTCTCAGCATGTAAATCCCCATAGCCTGTGGTAGTAAGAGTGACAATGGACCAGTATATTGCAGTAACATATCTGTCCCAAAGACTTTCTTCTTTGAAATTTGGGTACACTGCACCAATCCATGTTCTTTTAGAATCTGGATAACTATCTGCAATGAGATAGTTAAAGCATCCCGCACAGTGCACCGCGAACAAGGTCACCTGAAATTTTTGTGAAAAGTGGCAATTCAGTTCTACAAAGTACCTTGAGATTGTTACAGGAAGAATAACAAAGCAAATATATGATATGAACTCTAGTGGCTTACAGCAATGAGCTTTGTGCACCTAGTCCAAAAATAATTGAAGCGAATGTCCTTTTCAAGTCTGAAAGCAAAGCAAAGGAGCTAGTGAGCACTGTCATATTATTGTAATTAGAAACCTATGATGAAAACCATAACCATTAAGTTGAATATGACATGATGGTAAACCTTGCAAACAGAGCACTGACTCGTCTCAATCGCCATAACCGAAACATGTTAAAAACTTTAAAGCCAAGCTCACTGCTATGATTAAATAGGAAGCTGAAGGATTGAAATGGTATTGTTGAGCAGACATCAAAAGCAAACCAGGTAGATATGTACCTGCAAGTTTGGTTGAGCTATGTGAAGTAAGCAGAGTTGTTGTAGCGTCATCTTAGTTTTGAAGAAGAGTTTATGGACATTCACCTGATTGCAATCTTCTTTGGATCATCAACAAGAAGATAAGAATGGCGATCAAGGTATGCAACAAAGAATGTCAACACTATGTCAATGGCAAAGAAGCCATTGACAATGTTGTCTACGATGAATAGAGCATCTTCTTTGTAAGGAAGAAAGGCAAACTCAAATGGGCAAATCCAAGCTGAGTATATGACTAGAACAACCAGTACCAACTCCCAAGCCCTGTAATAAAAGTACATGATAAGAGGCAGGCACAAACAATATTAATAAGAGTTATGTATCTTGTTGTGACTATATGTAAAGGTTCATCACATCACCTATAGTGAGGATTGAAAGGGGAGATTATGTATCTTCTAAGTCTAGTTTCCTGGTTTAATCTAGCTCCAAGAGATGGAAGGAGATCATCATTGGCCAAAAAGCTTCCATGGGGAATATTTCCCGTTTGGAATTCATCTTGCCAAAACCTCTGGAAGAAGTTTTTAGCACAAGAAACCGACATGTGCGCTTGAATTTGAATCCTCAAGGCTACAGTAGAGGTAGTCAAGTGTTCATGGGGTTGAATTGAATCCTCAGGAATTGGCCATATTTATAGTCAGGTTGTTGACTTGGATGCACCGGGTTTAGACCACTTTTATTTTTGTTTTTTCTTCCTTACTTTTTCCTTATGTAGCCTATGATAAAGGGGTAATCAGGAAGCTTATGCAACTAATGCTAAATAGAAGATATACAAGGGAGTGGTAAAAACGTGTGGGGAAAATCCTTCATCTTGTCTCAACAAATAAGATTGACAAAATGGAAGAAGAGTGGTGGAAGAATGATAGAGCCCGGCAAGTGGCAGACAAGAGAGTATAGACTTTGTGAAATGAAGTTGCAGACAATTTTGTATGTCTACTAGGGGATACAAATAAGGTGCATATGGTGTTTCTTGCTGCATATATGGTGGTGCTATTGGTGGCCGTGGGGTTGGGTTTGGTTGATGTGGTGGTAGCTCCATCACTACATATAGGGGTTGGAAATTATATAATAAAAATAGTCTTTTTCGCTTTAGAAGAATAGATTCAGGATGAAACATTGGAATTGGTTAGTGTTTAGTTTACATTTCAAAGGACAGACCAGACAGAGAGTAGAATGAGTGGGGATTCTATGTAAATATGACACGTGGGCCAGTTAGGCTTTTTATTAGGGGTTTGTAACACACTAATACTTGTCCAAAACCCACTAACAGAAAATCTCAATTATCAATTAATGTTGCTGATTATCACGATCCCTTCATGTGCTAATTCATCTCCTTTCTTTTTGTTTGTAGTTTTGGATTGGCCGACATTGAGATGCAGCAGATTACTTCCGACCTTTCACCTTTGATTAAGAGGCCTTGTGGCCCATATATGATAATTAGGTGATGATAATCTGCTGCATGTGGATTTTATATTGTGAGCTGATTATGTTGATAAGTATTTTGGAAATTTGAGGTTAAGATCAATGTATATTGTCAGGATTTTTTCTTTATATTCTCTCCATTCATTCATTCTTGTCTTTAAGCCACTAGGTAGGATGTCTCCATTGCAAGGCAACAAAAATGACTGTAGTTTGTGTGACGTTTTGAAATATTTGATGGAATGGAATTGAGCACAAAAAACTTCTGGCTTTTGAATGGAGAAATTCCAAAGCAATATAAATGTCTTGAGAGCTATCCCTGGTTAAATTAGCATGTGAGAGAGGATCATTATCTGAGTACTGGTTCCGTATGAAATCTTACAAGAATCTTCCCCAAGAGATAATGGACGGGGGGGTAACTAAACCACTTGCTGTTGTTGTACGAAGGATGTGCCAAAAGAGAAGAACAACTTGTTAAAATGGCAAGCCAAATAGAACTTCTGCTGGTATGGTAAATTCCCTAAAGTCTTGGAAGAAAGCATTTGCACAAATTATAGATCATAATTTGGATTTTCTGCACATGGAACAAGAAAGAATGCTTTGTATGCAATTTGGTTTTTAGCAAAGAAGTTAAAAATCAATGATCCTATTGTTAGGAATAGGAGAAGTAAAATACTGTGGAGATCTCCACCAATAATTAATTATAGAAGTAAACTTCACAGTTCACAACACAATTTAATCTCATGACATTATATACATGAGTAATTGTCACTTATAATATATTGTTGAACATGTCCATATCTAATTAATGTGAAACTTTCTTATTTGTATTTTTTTTTCAACAAATATTAATTGTTAGTATTGTTAATTTTTGTTAACGGAAGAATTCGAACTCGTGACCTCTCCCCTCTTTCCTTCTCCCTTCACCACTAGACAAACATTATCTCTCCCTTCTTACTCTCCAACATTTATCCAACAACCACAGTATACAAGTAATGGTTGATAAGTATTATTTTTAATCATTAATGCAATTATGCAAGCATGGAAGTGGGGTTGTACCAAACTGTTTGTTTCTTATGGTGGCGCCTATAGCCTGTAGAGAAGCCCCACCTCTCGTGGGAAGCATGTTCTCCAGGTACACAAATACAGGGTACAAGGATGCCAATGTTGGCAATACGAATTAAAAATGTTTTTCAGGGTTCTTTTGATTAGCAATACGAATCATCCCAAATCTTGTTGGTTAAGGGATTACTGTGTTGAACTCTTGAGTATGGTTTAATTCTGTCAGGTTGCACCATGAATCATGATCCTGATGAAAATACACCCTGCAAAAAGTTCCAAGGATGTTGACAATGCATTTGGAAAAATCTTTAATCCCCGTATATATATAGTAAGCTTTAAAATTTCTCACCAACTCTCTAGCATATTGAATTGTATTGGTCACAAAATGTGGTTTAGCTTCTCCATTAACAGCTCCACTAGAGCAACAAAAGTGCAGTGCCGTTGGGGAATAAATTATGTGAAAAGGAAACTTGAAGAAGAAAAAATGAAGAAAGAAAGAGGTACACATCAAGTTCCTGTTCGTTGGGTTTGTATTATTGGTAACGAAGTCAAACCATTTTTTAATCAATTTCATGAATATTCAAGAGTCCTCAACTGATTTTGAAATATGCATAGAGCATAAACAACTTCTTTTCACCCAGTGAAAAAGATAGATTTGTAGAATCTCTTTTTCTTTGAAAATATGATGTTCCAGTCTCAAGTTTACTGGCACAGTTAAGATTCTCGTATAGGAGAAATATTATTCACTTAAATATTCGATAGATCCGCCATAATTTTATTTTAACAAAAAACAACTCGATAGAAAAGTGTTTATAATAACCATTGACCTCACTCTTAATAATCGTGAGACTTTGACCACCGGAACATAGGATAATATTTGTTTTTAGAAAAAATAGAAAGAGAAAGACAGAAATAACTAGAAGACTTAACGGACTCGTGCAAACAAATGATAGGGAAACGCGTGGAAGTTATTTTATGCCTTTCTTCTCTTTCTTTATAGAAGGATAGGATCCAAATCCCATTCTTAATGAGCATTTGCCTTTAGTATCAATTGGGGCTCCCTCTTGCGTGTTTGTGTTGGCTTCGGGTATCAAATGGGGCTCACTATTTTGCTCTCTAGCTATGCATAAAGGGAGTCCCCATTTGATTCCCCAGCAAATCCACATGATTAGTTCATTCATTGTTTAACATTTCTCTGGAAAAAAAAAAAAAAAACACAATACACCTTCATGACTTGTTTGCTAGCTTTATGAGGCCATTTAAAAGGATTTATTAGAATGTGGGTTATGGACCTAACTCAATCTCAAAAGTTAACTCATAAGGTAAGGGTTGTTCTCCACTTATATATTTTGACTTAGCACTATTTCTAGCCGATGTGAGACTTGAGTTATTTCCAATACATTCCCTCATGCTCAACACTTTTGAGCTTGGTGCATGAATAATATGGTGGATGACTCATTAATGGATCTAGAATATGCTCTTATACATGGGTTTGGAACTCAACCCTAAAAGTTAGCTCTTAAGGTGAAGGTTGTTCTCCACTTATATACTCTGATTTGACAGTATCTCTAGCCAACGTGAGACTTAGATTATTTTCAATAAGACCAAGATTCTCTGCAATTTTTTTAGAAAAACTAAAGAGATCCTGGCCTTTAATTTTTTATTATATATAACAAATAATTGAATACCATGACAATATACTTCAACCAATATATTAATTTACAAGACTGCACCTTCTGCAATTTGCTGAAAACTCGAGACATCCAATTTGCATTGAAATATTGACTATCAAGAATTGACCAAATAATAAATAGAAAATATATATTTAAATTATATTTTTTAAAAGAGGTAGATGTGATATTGAGTTAGTCTTTTAAAATTCAAATGGTTTAGACATCAATATGGTCCTTAAACATAAATCATGTGACTAAATTGATGTCCATAAATATATCAAAACAAAATTCTTGTCCATTTTAAATATTTAAGAAATAAATTGATATTTAAAATCTTTAACGTGTCATATCATATGTTTTTGGAATACTATTTAGATATTTAATTTGGTTAAAATGTAAAGGTGTAATTTGGAGAATGGAGAAAGACATTCTGTACTTTCCTATTCTAAAATTTCACAAAACAACACTCTGGAACACCATTTCTAATTATGGCTATTGAAAGGCTATTGAAAACAATGTTGAATACAAATTAATGCCACCTAAAAAAATAGAAACTACCAAGAAAAAGAGAATATTTGTCTTATGGCTATTCAAAGGCCACAAGCAAACTGCAAACAAGACAAGGTCGATGGTCCTGTAAAAGGGTGTTCATAATTCATCATGGATATATCCCCAATATTTTGCAGGATTTGGTCGTCACCATCAAGTAGGCTGTTCACAGATTAAATTGAATTGATTTTGAAGAGAAAATTTAAAGAGATTGAAATTAGATCAATTTTTTATATTTTAATCCTATTTTTAACTTCTTTAAAAAATACTAAATAAAAAGTAAGATATATAATAAAAATAATTTAAAATATCAATTTTTTATATCATTATATAACCAATAATAGAATATTTTTAAGTATTTTAATTCAAATAATTAGTAAAAATATCTTTAGTTAAATATACTTTTCATTAATAGATATAAGTTTATGAATATTTAAGAAATAAAAAAAGAAATAAGTAATGTATAAGTTTTTTGAATCGATTTTTAAAATTAAATCTGATCCAATAATAAAATGTCATCCACACCCCTTTTTGTTTATTTCATTAATAAAATTTCATTTGAAGATTCGAACGTCGAGATCAAAAGAGATCTAATCTGAACTCGAACCTTGATTTTTTAATTTTTTAATTCATTCAATTTTTTATTTTTTAGATAAACTTTTTTGGCCCACATTAAATTGGATTGATTTATGAATATTTCTAGATCAACTGGTCTTGTTTAATTAATTACACACTAATACCCAATTAAGCGATTTCCATCAAAATATTGTGAACTTCTAGATAACCAAATTGCATTTAGGTTTTCACGGCAAAGGATCAATATGCATTTTGTGTCACTTTCTGGAGAATGGAAAATTTCGCATCTACGTGTGTACGTACTCTGATCATATCGTCGCGATACTTTATATTAATTATATATATAATGAATTTATATCTCTATTTTCAATAAATCTAATTTACGAACATCTCTAATCAATTATAAGGTTGTATAAATTAATAAAATTTATATTCTCTTTTCTGATCTATAATTAAACTATGACAACGTAATAAAATAGCAACTAAGAAGCTGTCAATACTAGTATATTCAATTTATCTCCCTACTCTTAAAAGTAAGAATCTCTCTTAATTTATTTTCCTTTTCTCAATACATCACACGACCTATTTTTTTTTTATTATATCATGTGTTTTTAATACTAGTATATTGCTTCTTGCTTGCAAGAAACTAAGTGGGTTGGAGAAAAGGCCAAGGAAGTGGAGGGCACAGGTTTTAAGTTGTGGTACACAGGTAATATCAAGAGCCGCAATGGAGTTGGAATTATGATCGATAGAAGTTACAGAGATAAAGTCGTTGATGTAAAAAGGAAAGGCGATAGGATTATGATGGTTAAGCTTGTAGTCGGGGATCT
>PYAF01005900.1:1346825-1393123 GCA_007407185.1 Glycine tomentella
AACCCTTTAGTAGTTCTATGTTCCAGTTGTTCCCTGTTTTAATTCTTTTCTTCCTCTTTTCTCTTTTCCTCTCACCATTCTTTTATATTTAACTCTGTTTCTCTCTTTTACTTTATTTTCGATTTATCATTGGGTTCATCTACCACCGACCCCAATTAATTTGGGTTAAAGGTGCTGTTGATGTTGATGTTGATGTGTTTTTAATACATGTGTGTGATTTGCTTGGTCAGCCTTTTCACTCAATGAAGAATATTAGCGACACTTTCTCTAATACTTTTATTAAGAATATTTTTTATGATTGATTCAAATTTATTAAAATTCACTAAGTGATGAGTCTCACTTCTAAATCTAGAAAGAGAATTATTAAATGAGGAGTATGATCCATCAAAATTAATAATTTCTAATAATAATAAATTAGAACCAATCATATAGATAATGTTGAAAAAATAGTTTTAGATAGATAGAGTGTTACTAAGATTTCTCTTCATTCCTATTAATTAATTAAGAACTTGAGTTTAATTCTAAAGCATCTTTTTGTTGAAGTTGGTAGTCTTCCATGTATTTAAGGTGAACCTTTCCTAATATAAGCTCTTTGTAACAAAAAGTATCAAGTATAATTTATTTTTATCTTACAAAATAATTTTTTTATTATATACTACTTGATTTTTATATTCTAATTAAATTTTTATTTGTATAATCTATTCTTATCTAAAATGAGTACAAAGTAAATATTAGATATCAATATATTCTTAATTAAATTTAAAAAGTACTTTTCAAAAACAAAAAGATTAATTACAAAATGCGTCTCAAATTATTATATTTCATCATATTTGAAATGTAATATAATTTCAAAAGATAAATGTAAAATTTCATTGTTAAACAAAAATCTATTTCAGGATTTATTTTATCTATTTTATGACTAGAACAGAAGAAATACACATTATATCACGATTTTCATTAAATCATTTTATTTCTTTCTTATTTGAGGTAAGATAATTCTAACAAAAAAGCAAGCGTGATTTCAAATTGAAAGATGAAAAGATTACATACAAAACCCCAACACAAATTTACAAACTATAATAAATTTGTTGACAAACAATTATTTTGAAAATTATAACAAGCATGATTTTTGGATTATTATGTTATTGACTTTCTTAATAGGACCTTTCTTTCTAACCTTGTGTTTACGATTCAGAAATATGATTTTTCATTCAACATTGAATAACTTATTAAAAAAAAAAAAAAAGAACATCAGTTTCTCGAAATTAAATAAAGCCCTCTCTTCCTCCCCATCCGTTTCTTCTTCGATGGCTGCACTTACTTTCAGAATGGCTGCAAAGAATTAGCTGGAAGGAAGCATAAGTAACTAAGAAGCTTTGTTGTGGCGTGGATAGTATGGCAAAAAGCTACTATGGTTCAGGAAACGACAATATTTTGGTATGGGAGATAAATTAAATGATTTGATATGATATGATAGCTAGCTAGACACAACTTAATTAAGTAGGGCAATTAACGAAAGATATGAAACAAAATGAGGGGTTACCGCGCTTCAAGGATTTGTAGTTTAGTGAGATATAGTGATCAGTGGTTTATGGCTAATATATATAGCAAAACATCGTGGGTCTTGCATGCCGTGGAAGTGGGGCAGTTGTGACATGAAAGGACAAAGATGTACATGGAGGCAATGCTAGCTAGCTTGCCCTGTCAATATGCAGGTTTGGTTCATTTGAGTTTGCATGTCACAGAGATGGATCGAGTTGAATGGGTTTTGGTTTGTGATGAGTTATTTGTTTTGAGTGTTTTTCACGTAAGGATTGTTTCTCGGCTGATAATGGAAATTTAATTTGGACTTGGTGATCACATGTTGTGTGAAGGGCTCTTTTTGGTTGGTTTGGTTATATTTGGTGGTGGATCCATCATTCATGCATGGTGGTTGTTTAGTATTATGCAGGGGGAAGGTTAGGTTTGTTCATGGTCAAGGATATAGAAAAACCAAGTTATATATTTTCTAGTATCCTTCATCTCTACACTGCTCTTAACCTTATTGGTCTGAAATTAGCTATATATGTTCCCCCTTTCTTCCTTTTTTTTTTTTTTTTTTTTTTAAGGATTTAGGTGACAACATCTTTCGTGAATCAAAACGATATCATATTCTAATTAAATAATTTTACATCTTAGAACACATGCATTAATCATGTGACATCAATAGTCCCATTAATGTATCGATGTCTATTAATGTAGGCATATATGACCAACGAATTGATCTTTCAAGAATCTTTATAGCAATTTCTGTCTTTTATTAAGGACTAAAATAAATGACCTATCTCTAATTTTTTTTAAAGGACTAAAATCGTCGTTGAATTATGTGATATCATTTTCAGAATTGTATATGTCAAATTTAAATAAATTGAATATTTATGGATACGTAATTCAATATTATCTCTAAAATGATAGTTATGTACAAAATAAATAAATAAAAAGAGAAATATACCAAAAAATTATATATAGTTGAATTTATGAGAAATGTTTCCATGATTGTTATGTCAAATTTAAATAAATTGAGTGTTACGGATATGTAATTTTATGGTCGATGTTTATTTATATTTTTTTAAAATATATATATTATATGTTAAAATAAAATAGATTGAAGAAATGTCACATAAGTTTTAAATTATATAAAATTTGTAAATTTAGTTAATGAGCACTCTCAAAAGGAATAGTTAAATTGATGGTTAATGTTTTAAAAAAAAGTTATTAAGTGAAGTAAATTGGACATGATTTATTCTTAAGAATAAGTGAATTCATTTCTGGCATTAAATATTAAATTTATTAAATTATTACACAGTATTTTTTTACACTATTAAGTATTTAAACTAAACAATTTAACAATATAAAGATTTTTTATATTGACATCTAATTACAAATTGTCATATATTGTAAATTCATAATAATTACTTAAAAAATATACTTAAAATAATAATGCAAAAATCATTACAATGAAGATTAAACTAAAACAAATTCCTTTTAATATACACGAAGTTATTTGAATGTTTTATATAAAATTATTTATAATCTGTTTAAATTATGTGCTTCATATCTTTGTCCACTAATCCATTTATGTAGAAACATGGCTTAACACATCTGTGTTCTCCCATGAAAAAATTCAACTTGTCTCTCCCCACGATCTGGGCACATGATATGTTTTAAGTGTCTTTTCGTTCTCGGAAGAGCCTCGTCCACGTTCTTTTGTCAAGGGGTGTTTGAGAATTTTCAAAAATATATTTATCTAAGTATATATATATAATGGAAATAGTTTTTAATTTAATGATTACTCGAAGGCCAAAAGTTAGAATAAGTTGCTTAAATGAATTTGACCCCACTAAAGGGAAAGAAGTGCACTATGAATTTGATTCCCCTAGAGCAAGAAGAGTGAATTTTAGAGAATAAAGTGTAATAATAATTATTAATTAAAGTTAACGATTGAGATAGTAATTAATTTTATATTTTGTTATATATATTATATTTCCTCTCATCACGTGGTAGATAATAACATTTTTTAAGAAACTTAAAAAGAAAGAAAAATTTCTTTAAAAAACAATAATAAAAGTTAAGGAGTGATATGTGAAGATAATTATAAAAATAAAATAATAAGTTACAAATGTAGTTATATATAAAAATATGTATGTATATCAAAATATTTTATTTTCTTTATATATAGTTATAAAGAGCGGAAAAGAAGTTGGTGCGTGTTTGATGGATTGAATGCTAACTGCTACAACTCAGACCCCTCATGAGACCTTTAATTTCTTACCCATCAGAGCTGAAATGCTAAGTTAGCTACAGAAAATCACATAGGAGAAAATATTCTTGTCCTAGTGATGACGTGGGATAACACAAGCCAATGAATGGATGGTCGTGAGTATATGCTCAATTCCTAACACCTTGTGTGGCCATGTGCAGGTTTCAAAAGCCATTTGCATTTAGAACCTAGGTTACAAATATTTATGAGAGTTTTTCTATTGATTTTTTTTATATTTTTAGTAAAAAAAATTCTTAAAAATATTTATAATTTGTATCTAAACAAATTCTCGCTTCAACTCTGGCTTTGACTGGTTCTCTTTTTTCACTCATCTCACGTGAATCATGATTCATGCACTATACTTTCCTTTTTGGTCCACACTCCACATCAAAGATGTGCTTTGGAGCCTAAGCACTTATCCTATTTGTTGTACCATTACTTTCTTGCATTGTAATCTTGATAATGAAGAATTATATTTGTAACTTCTTATTTAATTTGTTTTTATTTGTTAAAATTAAATGATTGTCATCCTCTTTGTTTTTTTATTAGGTTTTTATTAAATTTTTGTTATAATTAAAATCTAAAGTAATCTTTTTATTTTGATATGAAGTTATAATTTATTTTATTATTTATTCTTTTATCTTACTCTAAAGCTTTTTTTATTTGATGTTTTAATTTCACATTTTTATAACAGGGGAATAAATTTATAATTTATAATATTTATAAAATAAAAGAAGTTTTGCGTAACCAGTAATGTTTAACAGATGGAAGGGGATAATGAAACAAAATATGTGTTTGGTAAGATAATCGAAGAACTTATAAGATTTTTTTGATTAACTTATAAATTAATTTTATCAAATAAGAATATTTGTGGCATATATACATAAAGAGGAAATGATTTATTTTTTCAAGAGTAAATTTTGTTTAACTGAAATCATTTGATAATATTTTACAAACATAGAATTTCATTAAATTAACTGTTACTTCGAAAGGTTACATTAAATATATAAAATTTTACTAATATGTTGTAGGTCGAATAGATTAAGCTTTAAATTTCTTAAATAAGGTCTTAAGTTATTGTCTAGTGAATAAAAAAATATGATTAAAAAAGAAATTTTTATTAAAAGTGATCACAAAAATTTCATAATACAAATTAATTATCAACAAAATTAATAAATACTATAAACCTCACATTAACCAAAAACATATTGAAAATTTAAAATAATTTTAAAAGTAATTGATATTTCACCAATTAACTTTATTTAAACATTTAATATGCTTTTTAAAGTATAAGTAAATATTCGTTAGAAAATTATATGCCTGTGAATATTTAATTCATTCAAATTTAACATACATGATCATTAATATGATATATGGCATTTTTTTTGGAGTAATTAAAATTGCGATATTCGACAATTAATAAAAGAGAGTAAGTGTATGAAACTCCCAAAGTTAGTGAAGTAAAGTAATTGAAATTGCAGTATTCGATATAACTACTTGTATATTTTTATATTGGGTTGATTTAATATCTTTGGAAGTTTCATTAAAAAAGTAAAGTAATTACTCTTTCTTTTAGGATAAAATATTAATAATTAATAATATTTAGAAACAACATTTGACTTTATGTTATGATTGACCTTATTTTTTATCGATAAAAATCAAACTCAAAGTCACACAAGATGCTACAAAATTTATAATTACAATATCTAAAACACATTCCTTAATAACCGACTTAAATCATTAATTATGGCTGTTGCAACCATGTAATTAAAGTCATTCTCAACGCAGGACAAGAAAAATATAATTGTTTGTTTCTACTTAGTGGTATTGGCAGGTCAGTTCGGATCGATTTTGGTCAAATTTAGGATCCAACTCAATCAAATTTGATTGGTTCAGTTTTCAGAAAAAAAAATTGAAATCCAACCCAACCCGTTCATGAACAGTTCGGTTCGATTCGGTTCGGATTACCGGGTTACCCATTTAATTTTTTAAAAAAACTACTATTTTATATCACGATTTTTTCAAATATCCTATACAATTAACACAATATTATCAAATATATGAAAATAGTAAAATTGATTCATTTAATACCATCAACATAATATTCTAAAATAGACTTATAATATAAATTAAAACAAAAGATTTTTAAACAAGATTTCCTATAATAGTCTGAATCACAACTATTTTTTACAAACCAAGTTTTGTTATAACCAATTTTGTTGCAATCAAATTTGCTGAAACAAAAAAATAAACAAAATATATATGATTCATTAATATTGTAAATATGGTAAACAAAATATGAAAAAAAAGGTGAAACAAATAACAATATACCTAAAAGTAATACATTAAGAAATTTTAAAGTAAAGAACATAATTCAAATGTCTAAAATACAAGGTTCTAAACAGTTAGCTAAGTGTCATGATTTATTTATATAAAACTATGGATGGTCAATTTAAGTCAATTAAGAACTTTTTAAATATTGAAAATTATTTCATTTGGTCTAATTTTTGGAAACAATCGAGAACTTTTTTAATTATAAAAGTTTGCTATTAAAACTTTTACAACATATGAATATTATGTTGGTCCTAGATGAACTCAAGAGGGGGGTGAATTGAGTTTTATAAAATAATTAATACTTTAAATCAAACTCAAAATAATAATATGAAGATAAGAGATAAAGAAGACACAATTAATTTTAAAGTGAAAAACTCAATTGGATAAAAAATCACGACGTCCAAATTGGATAATCAATCCAATGGTCAACTCCACTATGATTGTGTACAAGAGTTCCTAGTATCCTTATTTCCTAGTCTACCCTTACACCACAATTATCCCAACTAGTATCCTTGTTTCCCAGCAAAAAGCTCTAGTCTCAATTCACTAAGAATAGAGACAGACTAGTATTCTTATTTCCTAGCCAGACTGATATCCTAGTTTCCCAACTAGAAGTTGCACATCTCAATTCATCAAGAAGAGAAACAAAACTGGTATCCTAATTTTCCAGCTGCGACCTTTTCAAAAAGTCAAGAAAAATGATACAATAAAATAGTTACATTTACGCTTCTATTCCTTAAGCAAATAGGTATTTTTAAATCTTGATGGAGAATTGAAGAATCAGACTTGTCAAATGCTTCTATTGATCTCACAACAATTCTCTCAATGATGCAAATATAAACTCTCTAAAATTTTAATATTATTTGGAATGGAATGGATATATGAACACCAAAATATGTTTCTATATATATTAATTTAAAAATATGATTTTTTAACTAATTTTTGAATGCAATCCTAAATATATTCTATCATATTATCCAATGCAATCTTAAAGATATTATATTATATTATGCAATGTAATATTAAAATTATTCTATCCTATTTTTTAATGCAATCTTAAATTTTTTTATCTTCTTATACAATACAATCTTAAAGCAAATATCTTGCCAAGATCAATCTTCTAATCTCCTTACATAAATCTAATAATATATATATATAATGAAATTTATATTATTATTACAGGTTCACAAATAGGGTCATCGGGTCAACAGATTTGTAAATCTAAACCCATGATTTAACCCGTACATGAACTATTTTGATCGGTTCGGTTCGATTTTTACCCAAATATATAAATGACACAACCCAAACTATTCGGATCGGTTCAGATCACTTCGGATTCACGGATGACTCGTACCCATGAACACCCCTATTTCTACTAACTAATTCTAGTGGTTGCCAACTATTTTCCATTAATTTATTGCGTTAAAATCTTATATCCAACTATTATTAGTTAATGATAAAATTTGAATAAAGTCTTTTTTTTTTCTGTGTGAATGAATAATCTTCTCTTTCTTCTTAAGTTGGCTTAAGATTTAGTTAGATTGAGTTTGTTTTTTTATCATGATATCGAGTCTATTTTTTCTATAAGCAAATATTATATCGAGTAGTCTATTTAGTTTTGTCCATACATGAATTCACACAACAAATTAGTGTCTTAAAGTTATTTTTTTCTTCCTGAAAATTATTATTCATTTATTTACTTCACATTATCCTTAAATCCAAATCAAGCATACGCATCAAGTTTAACAATCCGTTAAAATCAATAAGATCAACCAATTAATACGAGTTTTTCTATTTAAGCAATGCATGGCCTAATTAATGACTATGACATAACCTGCTGCTACAAAGGGATTCTGCATTTACGAAGATGCACCATTACTGAATAACTGGTTTATTTTTCACTTTAAAAGCTTAGTATAAAATTCTTATATAAACTACAACTCAATTCTTATATAAACACAATTCTTATATAAAATTCTTATTTTTCTCTCTTTCTTAAGAAAGAGTTTAAAAAAGAGAGAGAGTAAAAAAAATGATATATATATATATATATATATATATATATATATATATATATATGATAAGAAATGAAGAGAGAAATAAGAAGAAAAATTACTGAAAATGAGATAGTAGAAAAGACGATAATAATAATAACTTATAATGAAACGGTGTATACAAATCATGATGAGCTATCTATCATGCACGTACGATGGAGATCGGAAGAACCACAAAATTCTCGATACATTGATCATTCATTCTATGACGACGCACTAAAAGCTCTATGACTAAATTAAGGAATACCATCCCCCACGCCAGAACACAGCACGTTCGGTATGTTATACCAAAATTAATAGTCATTCATTAGCGCATTGTGGCATCTCTATTCTATTTTAGGGTAATTAAGACTTGGTATAGCGACAACTTTGATAGTGCCCTCCATCACTTCGCTAATACCCTTAAAAGTGACACGTTACAATTTGCTTACAAGAAGGGACGGGTTTCTGAGCTGAATATGCTTCGAATGTTTTGGTATGTTGCAGTACAGATTAGGTAAACGTACGTGGTGCATTACATATATATCCCAGAATGTGGATAGCAGGCAAATATTTTGCTTCATTTCATGACAGGTGTTGGAGTCCAACATTAAAGTTTTCTGCTTTAATCATATAGCTTGGTTTTTCCTGAACCATATATGGATATATATCTGTTAACTTGTTTACTGTGTTTCCGATGAAATAGAATTTTACATATACTATAGAGACAGTTTCTGAATTGAAGAAATTTTGCTGTATTTAGAGTGGACCTTTCCTGGATATATATATATATATATATATATACACCCAATAAGTTTTATGCTGTAACATTAAACTTTGAGGTACATGACATGAGTAGGTTTGGTGATCAATGAAAAAGATATTTCTGAGATATGGTGGTCCGTCAGTAATTAAGCAAATTAAAAAGTGGAATAAAATAATGGCTTTGATTTTATGTAGCTTAATTAATTCTTTTCTCATTTGTAAGAGTCGTTGATTAAATCGGTTTTCTCATGTGAGTCATCGGACAATAAAACCATTGTCAAATTAAACTGTCACAATTCCACTAATTTCTACAAGTACTGTTTCTACCTTATTAATTTTTTTTATAATTAAACAGTCATACACAAATGATTTTATATAGCACTTGCTGTTTCCAAAATAAATATCCAAGTCCATGAGCTTCCCAAATCAAGTCTCAACACAGGTGTAGATAAGATGTGGATAGATTTGTCCACCACAATTGAAGTCAATTAAGGCCACGTGAGTGACAAACATTAAAACAAATAGATAGCACATCTAATGTAATCCAAATATTGAACATATATATATATATATATATATATATATATATATGTCATTATTATTAATCTATTGGTCAACTTATTTATTTATTTCCATCCAACATGAGACTTAATTACCAAATATACTTAATACACCATCATGTTTATCATAAGAAAAAAATAAGATAAGATCAAGAATAAAACACCTAAAGTTTAAACTTTAGGTTCATTAATTAAAAAAAAACATTTTCAAGTTTTATAAAACAAAAAGGCTCATTTATTAAAAAATATCACATATATTAATAAAAGGATTCAATATATAATTCTCTTATATATTTAAAGTAAAAATATTGATCTTAGAATTTCAGGTTTAATTTACTATTGGACTCTCCTTGTAGAAATAAAATCTTCAAAGAAATAGTTATTACTTTAATTTCGAATATTGATAATATACTCTTCAATACATTCATTTTAATACATTACTATTTATTAAAAATTACGACATTACAAATGAGCCATCAAATAAGAAGTGTTATTAAAAAAATTCATAACTTTTAGTAAAATATAAAAGTGTATAAGCAAAAAGACTATATTAGAAAATGTGTTGGTAATACTAGTATCAACCTTAATAGCAAAATCTGACTACATGGACAGGATTCACCTGATGATGGGATAGTCTAAAGACAAATGATGGCTTGTAAACTTTTAAGGACAAAGGGTGATATGATATCTAGATGACATACAATAGCCAATGTGAAAATTTTACCACACGTTTATGAATGATACATAAATTAATTTGTTTCTCGTCCAGATTATGAATAGGAAGAAAATTAAGAAAGACATTTGTTTTTTCTGGTAACTAGCGGGCCTCATAATGTAAGAGTTGAAAATCATACTTCCCACTGAAATTTTGCGCAGTGAGGACGCACTCGCCTGTCCTCATGCTAATAACAACAACGGAAAGCGTCCACATGCAGCAAACGCACTTGGTGCTTTGGTGGTAACCAGTGGCTATTACCATGTCAGTACAATTCTGAGGATTAATTCTTGTCAAGCATGCGTGCTTTGTACTTGATGGTGATTTGTGATAACTCCACCGTACCACATGTGTGATCATGCTACAAACTAAATGTAAAATATATGTACTAGTCACGTTTGGTAAACATATTACCTAGAGATGAAGAAGCGTGATAAAATAACATCGGTCCGGGAACAGCATATATTGATACAATGTGATGCATATGTTTGGTTATTGGTATTTAGTCTCAAGGTAAAAGTGGTAGAATATGGAGACAGTCATAATTGGACGGGGCACAAATGAAATACTAGCACTCTTATACTTTAGATTAAAGTCGAATTCAATCTTACAAAATAATTTTATAAGATAAGAATTATTTTTCATTTATATATTTTAATTTATTATACTATTAGTAGATGTAGCATCTTTTAATACATCTCACATACATTAAGGATTAAACATCTTAAACATAAAATTTGTAACTAAACATATTTATTAAACAAATTGGATGACTAGATCCAATTATCTAATTCATCATTTTTATCAAGATATTAATATGGTGGGTGTTTCTTTTGACAAATATGGCTGCGTTGGTGTAAACGACAATGCAGGTGGAATTCATGTAAAATATCAAGCTTCAATTTAATTTGTCAAGGAAAATGATCGACGTACGGAGACAGTGCAATAAGGGAAATCGACTAGGATGGCGATGTCTTTCCGTAAAATGAAGTTTATAAAAGCTTTAATTTGTTCTTCATAGCTTCTATGACCTATTTATTAGTCTTTTTAATGTTGGAAGACAACAGCAATATATATAACCCTTTAATTTTCTTTGGGCTGTAGCGGATGCAAAAAAATGAACGTTCCACTTTTTTGTTTTACCAAATCTTTTCTCTCTATGCAATCCTTTTTGAATTTTAATATATATTCCCTTATTTTTCTACCTTCCTTTCTCCTTTCTTCTATAATGAAGGTTCATTATGCTTCTATTTTTTAGTGCTTGTCTAGGCGCATTACTGTATTAACTATGGGACGTAAATTCGGATATCAAATGTTGCACTGGGTTTTTGCCAAAGTTTGCCATCAAATTATTCTTCAACTACCAATGTGATAGCAAAATTATCCTTCTCTGTTATAGTGATAGCAGTCAATCTAATGAGTAACGTAATGCTTTTAATTTAATAAAAAGAACATTATTAGTCAGTATGATCTTCCTTTTTCTCCCAAGAGTTTATGGTCGAGTGGATTTCTGTGTTTGCCACAAATTTTTTGTAATTGACATGAATATATAATGAATCGTGTGTATTAAAAAATGAGCAAATTATTTCTATTAAATAAGAATTTCTTCAAGTTCTTCTACCCTCTCCCAAAGGGTGGGAAATTTCTGTTTCATGGATTGAGAAATTCTATTAGAACGGTATCAATGTTAAGTGAGTTGGTTCTTGTGGCAAGTTCACCTCCATCGAGTTCGGGACTGTACAATTCTCATTGTTGGGTCAAGTTGATTCGTGATGCAAGATGTCATTGGATCAGAGTGCTCAAGTGTTTTGCTCGTAATATCATAGGTCTCCTTCTGCAAGACGTTAATAGGTCTAAGATTTTATTCTTACTTGTCTAGAATACCAAGGTTTCTTTCTGCGATAAGTTAGGGTTAGGGGGGTCAGTGTATTCAAGTTAAATTTTCCGAACAGTACTGATGCAAATTTGAGAATGAAATGTCTTTGGTTCTTAAACGAACTTTTTTGAAGTTATTAGATCTATGTAGAAATTTATTTAGTGCTTAAACTTATAAAGCAGACCAAAGACATTTAATCTATGTTGACATTAATTATTACCTAAACTTATGCTTCTTGTTAGACTTTGAGTCGAGATACTATTAAAATCTGATTATTAGACATGACATACAGAGAAACATTAGATTGAGAATGAAAAGACCAAACATGAAAGCAACTGAGCGGCTATATTATATGACAAAAGTAGAGGTGAATGAAGCGACACCTTAAAATACAACTATATACTATGCTATCAATTATTAATACAGGGAATATTTCTAAGGATACCATCAGAGATGAGATTAGTTATTTTGGCAAGTTAGAGATTATTTTAATAATTTCAACTGTTATTTTTTTTTCATTTGGTGAAAGCATCTATAACTTTAGAGGATATGAAAGTTTGTTAGGGTTATTCTGTTGTTGGAGTTCTTGTTTCTAGCCCTCTTGTCAGTGATGAGGAAAAGGAGAAATAAAACAATAATTGACCTATGTTTAGGTTGTTTTCAAAACTACAGCTAAAAAGGCAAACCATATCATGGATGAAACATTTCATGAGGAATGACAGACATGTGGAAGCATATATAATGAGGAGTTCTTGCCTTTGTGATTGTCAAAGTTTATTTTCTAAGTAGATCACACGAAACTATTTGAAAATTAAGTGTTTTTTCTATTGTCATACAACTAGTTGGAGGAACTAAAATAGCTTTTGCAACTGCTATTTTGGCAGCATTTATAGGAATTTGAGTTTAAACAACAAAATAAGAACTATCACACATGTTGATTATTTTCTTTCTTCTCTCTTTTTTCCTTCGACCACAATTAAAATGTTAATCAACACAACTTTATTTTCAAAAGCGACGGTTAATTTTGGAATTGGTAGTGCGGGTGGGGAATGAAGATGAAAGTTGTAGTGAAGGATTTAGGTTAGGTTGGTGGTTTGAGTAGTAGCATCGGCTACATACCTAACACTAGTTGCCCCAATTATTAGTCAATGTTAATGTTAACATATGTTACGCGCGTGAATGTTAAACGTACGTAATGTTAGATTTTTTTTATTTTATTTTTTTTTTTACTTCCAAGTTTGCATTTGTCTTTTTTGGCTGACGCTAGTGTCGGCCAAACTTATAAATGCGTGCAACTGCTTAACTGCCATCCTTTTAGCATTAAACTAGATACAGATGCAAAATCAACACTAACATCGATTTAGCATTTGCTTTTGACCCACGCTAAAACGTTAATTACTTTCTTGTAAACACCTTTACATTACAAATAGTTCATTAAGATCTATCAGTTTTTTTTTATTATTTCTCTTTCTATCAAGTTATATCATATATCAAGTAGCATATTTGTGTCTATCCATAATTTTCCTTCTATTAATTAAATCTCTTAAATGTGACCCGTATTCTTGTATTTATGCTGTTCCTTTCTCCTTTTTCTGAAAATTGTATCGTGATTGTAATTTCATCAGCTTTTTAGTTTGTTAAGTGTACGTGCAGGTGTTTAAGCGCATTGCTGTGTTATCTTGAAAACCAATCCGGATATAGATCAAGTTACACTGAATTATGACGGAATTTCACTTTCAAAACAGTACTCATATATATAATAACACACCCATGGAATTCTTCCGTCTTGATTCAACAAATAGGTATCCCTTAACATATATAAAAAAATAGTTGCCGGATCTATGTAGCAATCTTACAAATTTCACACAATAATTAATTAACTGTTCATATAAAACCAGGGGTACTGAATAACTCGAATAACCAAAACACAGATGATGTTATGCATCAGTGTGATCATGGTTCAACTTCAAAACATTGATTATCGAAACTTCCATCTCCATGGAATACCGGAAAGCATTAGCCATTAGCAATTAGCATATTCAGCATTTGTCTGAACGTTTTTAATATGTAATGCTTCAGCTTACGAACCTGCGGTTTTCTTTCTTTTTTTATATTTATTTTAATAACTTGTTTTCCTCATTATTAACTTCCTGAATCATTGACCGACCAAAAAGTAGATTTTTCTTAGTGGCCGCTAAAGTGTGCTTCATATTTTACGTCCTTCGGCGACAAGGTCAGATAGGGACTGATGACAGGATCTTCGTGCTTAGAATTTAGAAGTGGCAAATGACTAATAGTGCACGAGAAAATGCTACGCTATGAAAACCAACTAACATGAGATAGTACCCACTTGCTTAGATATGCAAAGCATATATTGGCCAATGATATTTTTTTGTTGTTGTTGGAGAGGAGACGGTGTATGTCTTAGTTTAAATGAGATTTGAACTTATCAGATATAGAGATATAATTTGAAATTTTATGTTGTTCCACTCGATCAATTTCTTATCAGATGTAATGTGAGACTGTGTGTTACTCCATTCGACCGCTTCCAATTAGAATTACTATTGGCTAATGTGTTATGATACTTCCGATTAATAAGAATTGAACTTCCATATATCAAACGTGTTAAATTAATGACTAACGGCTCTGTCCTGTGATCTACAAACTGCAATTACAACAAATAGTCAAATACAATATTAGCGGCACTTGTTGGTAATTTTTCACAATATTAAATTTGTTAAGACTACAACTATAACCACAAAATACAACTATTAGCATAACCTTGATTTAAAACCTAAGCTTAAATTCATTTTATCCTCCTTCAGCGCCATGTGTTCAATTTTCACAAATTGAACTTGTCCCCATATTGGGGTATGAAAGCAGCAATATTCATGTGGAAAGATATTTAAATAAATCGAAAAGGATATGACTTCCTCTTCTGATAAGGAACTCTTTATTCCATCATACATCCCATTATCCATCATCCTTGAGTGACTTGTTCCTTTTCTAGAGACTAGAATTCAATATATTCTCTCATACATTTAAATGACATAGTGCTTCACCAGATAAGCCCCGACCCAGTGGCTTCTGAAATTTGTGGCATTTATCCACTATATGTTATATCCACTTGGAATTGAACTCGATCTTCATTGAATTAATATAAGGCAAGAATTAATGAATATGCCCGACAAGCAGAATCGGCTATCTTTCATGGAAGCAAATACAAAATGAAGATGAACACGAATCTTATATGACGGAACGTAATTGACCCACTATGTGTGTTACGATTTGGAGGGCTAATTAATATCAATATCAATATCATGGGTACCTTACATTTTGCTATCACATCTCAGTACGGAACTTACCTATCAGTGTCTACAAGATGGATTATAGAAGCCAACCTCCTGTTATTTGTACGTACATATATATATATATATATATATATATATATATATATATATATATATATATATATATATACACCTTGCATGTGCTGAGTGCTTAGAGCACAGAAAAAAAGAACGTGATTAGAAAAGGCGCTTCTTCCGGAGTTTGTTTTCTTCTTGTTTTTTATTTTTTTCCCTATACACGCTACGGAATATGCTTTAAGTTAGCTTTTACATCAACCAAATAATTTTAAAATGAAGTTTAATTAGTGTTTTAGGATGTGCATTGTAAAAGATAGGTGCTTATTTATTAATTTTTATGGAATTAAAATTTATAATACATAAATTATATAATAATTAAAAGACGTAATTTTTGTTCCCTAAAGTTTTACAATATCACAATTTTTGCTTTAATTTTTTTAACAATTTTTGCTCCCCAGTTTATTAAATATTGTAATTTTTTCTCCCTGTGTAAAAAAAAGCCACAAATAATGAAGAAATTATCACAAAATTATCTTAGTTGTGACGATTTAAAAAAAAATTGTCACAAATATTTTAATTGCGGTGATTTTTCCACGTGAGGCAAAATTACTAGACTTCGTTTGACCTTCAAATCATCTTTCACCTTGTATTCTTCAACTTCCACTTCCATTTTTTTTTTTTTATCTCTAAGCATGCACGAGATGAATGAGTCTTCCCCACTAAAGTTGCCTTAGTCTTTCTTTTTATAATTTGGTGTTCTCATTTATTTGTTTGAGTCCACTGGATGAGAGCTTAATAATTTTTTCTCTCACTATAATATTAATATTGTTGTGAAATATTCAATAATTCACTTTGTCAATAATTCATTTCTATCACAGAATTTAATTGAACATCTTTAATGAAATTTTTTCTTCTAATTCAATCATATTATTTTTATTATAAAATTATAATTTGAGACATTGCTTAAAATATTGAATCCATGTTGTTTGAACCAACGACATTTTGATTAAGTTAATGATTTCTTCTAAAGTCTACTACATCTGCAAATGTTCAAATAAATAAGAAAAAAAAAGTAGTTAAATGAACAAAATAAAAAAAGATACTAAAAATATGCATGCTAAAGTTCCTAGAATTGAATTTAACTTGTTTATATAATATAAACACATTTGTAAGGTTTAACATAACATTTATAATAATTTATTTAAAAATATATTTTATAATAAAGCTTCTAAACAAGACATAAATTTTTCTTTCAATAAATTTAAATATATGCTTTAACTTGATTTTTATGTAAATCAACATGCTTAACATTTAAAAAAATATATTAGATTTTAATGCAATATAAAAAATTTAATACAATAATAATAACAATGAATATTTATTTGTTATTTTAATAGGTTGACCTATCAGATTTAAAAGGCTTTTTGACTGACTTAAAATCTGACCTTACTAAATAAGTTTTAAAAAAAAGTCTTTTGATTTATTTTTTGAAAAAAAATCTAGCTTGAGTAGATGAAGGCTAGGCCATAAGTCTCTTTCGAGATACTTGACCTAATTTCGTCCCTTCTAATAAGTCATGTGTTAAAGTAACTTGAATGTGCATTATAAATAAATATAAATGTTTTATAGTCAATCTAATATCTTCCTATATATCTATCATCAAGTGCATATTTTCTTTTTATAAATCACATATATCTTTCCTTTATCTTGTTCGAACCTGATAAAATCATTGTAAGACAACAAAACTTTTAGATCTTTTCGTGAATACAGGACACTCAACAAGGCTTAAACTCCATGCACCTACGTAAATTATTCTCCACCCATTACATTCTGAAAAGCTGAATCCGGAATGTAATGGAAGTGTAGGAAGTAATGTATGCAGGAAGCAACAGTCATAAAGAATCCAAGCTACTCTAACTAACCTACTTCTTTGCGCAAAAAGATCCATTGTTTATTTTCAAGTCAAACCAATAAAATACAGCACACATGGTGGATCTATTTTGACAGGATTTACATAGTATAATTGAGGACCAATTGAGACTTCAAAGACTGCATTTTTAACTAGTATATCACTTTTTTAGTGTGACCACCTGATTTCCCCTACCCCAAATGATATGCCTGATGCCTAGTTTCACTAACTTCATGAAGCATGACTGCATAACCGACTCCGTTGGACCGTTGACTGTTAGAGTGGAATGGAATAGTGGTCCAATAGAACAAAGGGCTTCGGCCCTATATACCAAAAAAAGAGGCTTAGGAACAAGCTCTTCTATAGAAACAGAACAGAGGATACTAAACATTTGCGGATATAAGTATAGAGTGAGTCTGCAACTTGGAAATTTGTCTATCAGATTTTGGAATTGGAGCGGAGCTGGAGCTTTTCCTTTACGGGCTGTCCATTCTTAAAAAAAAAAAAAAAAAAAAAAAAAAAAAAAAAAAAAAAAATTAGAGGAAACCAAGTTAAATTATTTAAAGGGTATTAGTAATCATTATTCTTAAGATGCTAGTTAAGAAATTAATAAATAAAAGTTTTTATTAGTGAACTTTAGATTAAAAATTATGAAAAAATGTATTGTTGTACTTTTTAATACTAAATTTTTTTCATTTTTAATTCCCTAATAAACAATAATTTCTGTGTGGCAACATGGGTGTGGTGAAAAAAGGAGCTCCTATCAACTTGTTCCGATCTAGGATAACAAGCTCATGAGTTTAATCTTATTTCACCATCTAGAAACGAAAGAAGACTTTCATCTCCAAATTTTACTCAGACATAACTCAGCTTCTTTTTTAGTGTGAAGCAGTGTCAAAATAAACTACCCAACAAGCATTAGCTCTCCCTGAAAAGGAGATGATCCAGTCACACCTTCCAGTATGACTACCTTATTACGACTTCAGTCACTATAATGATGTATTTGACAAATCAAATACCATTGCTATTGCTAACATTTTCTTTTAAAGAATTACACAAAATATTTTTATAATATATAGGGATCAGCATGCCCCCTCGTTACTATCCACTGGCCTGTGTCTCTGTCAATGGTGAATGTAGCCTCAGATACGTTCTTTTTTAGGGTGTCGAATTCATCAAGGATAAATGCTACTATTAAGAATCCATGGAGCAAAGCGATGAAGATCAAATTGATAAGAGAGATAAAGAGCATATTAATATTCATGTGATAACATATTGAATTGATTGAAAAAGATATAAACAGAAATACACAATATTAATGAAGATTGAATTATGAAGCATATTATCCCTAACTCTAACTTCCTAACTGACTTGTTGATTTTCTATAACTTCTAATAAATATATTACTGCTTTTATCTTTTCTGTCAAGAACTGCAGCAGCAAAACACAATGGCAAGTGAAGAAATTTGAATAACATTAGAAAAGAATTGTGAAATTGATAAATAATTATGAGCCTCAAAGGACATGTCAGCTTAAGTCATAAACAAAAGGCTTAGCACAGTTGAAACTTGTCAAGGACGAAAATGGATTCTCTGCAGTCACAACAGTGACTGCATGAGATCTTAGCCTTCCAAAATAAATTATATATTTTAAATAATTAACTCAAAAAAGTTTACACCCTTAGATAATGACTGCAGGGAATCAAGGTCCGTCAAGAACAATGCTGAGACATTACTCTAGGGAAAAATTATATATGGCGTCCCTTTTGCAACTTGAACAGACTCAATCCTTTATTGCAATTTTAGGATCAGCAAAAATACTATATACATGCATTCAATCGTTTGTCGGACACATCAAGATTAAATGATATAGGTAATCGTATTAACTATAGACATTAGGACATCAGAGGCTATTCCTCTCAAAATTTAAGTGAGAATAATGATTTCAGGAAGGACGATATAAATGAAAAGACATGAGTAGTACTACAAACTAATTAAGGTTTTGTATTAAAAAAAGAGATATAATTATACATGAATTTAGTGATTGGTTTCTTAATTAGCTCCATGATGGTTATCCCCTTGGCTTACACGCTTTGCCTAACCGCCTTACAATTGTTACAATTTGACAGTACGGTAGTAGGATTAATTGTTCGAAGATAATAATTGCCAATCGATTGTTCATTTGTTTGCCTAATTCATGTGATGGAATGTAATAAATGGGGCTGAAAATATAACACATACCGATTGGAAGCCAAAAAATTTGAAGCCCAAAAAAATGTCGAATGAGAGTTGGGTCATTTTTTGGATAAGACAAGAGAAAAGGAAATTTCTATTTACACCCTTTATCTCCTTTAAATATTATTTTTCAAAGACTAAATTTTGGAACTTACTCTTTGTTTCACCAATTTACTTTTAACATTGTACTTTTCTACAAAAATTATAGTAGTAATTTACTTAAACACTTATAATTTACTTTTAATATATTGCTTTTGATATTATTTATACATTTCAATTCATTAATTTAATTGTTTGTAATATAACTTATTTTTAATATATCACACGTAATGATTTTGTCTTCAAAATATTGTACTTTCCTTTTAAAAAATATAATAATAATTTTTAAAAATAAATTACATTTTTATTATTATTCTTTTTTAATTATTATTATTATTATATTTTTCTTAAAAAAAAGTTTAGCATTTGACTTTTTATTTGTATCAATCTAAACAACATAATTCATCTTGCTTATCTCTCTAATGTTTTTTTATCTTTTTAATTTTATTTCTTTTTATTTTATTCTCTAATTCACTCTACGTTCACAAGAAAGCATTAAGATTATATTTAAAAACACATTCATTTTTATAACAAACTCACGGGAGACACACGATGGTATGAACACTGTCTGTACTCTGTACCAAAAAAAAATAAATATGAACACTGTCGACTGCCGTAATACGGCGGTGGAAATTAAGGGGCCCGCCGGAAGACCGGGGTCTCAAAACCCGTAAAATAATAATGATCTTACATTATTTACACAGAAAAAATATAATAAATAGATTTAAAAATGTTATAAAATTAATTTTATATCATTATTAATTTATTGATAAATTTTATTATTTACTATTAATATTATAAAAAATATAAAAAAATATTAATATTATATTAAAAAAGATAATTTTTTCTAACATGATAATTTATAATAAAACGAAAGGAACAATAAATAAATATCAAATTTTAATAAAAAAATGTTAATTTGTTAATAGAAATAATGAAATCTGTAACATTTTTCTCCTTCATTTTTTTAATTATCCAACCAATTTTAAATCTTCTTAAATAAATATCCAATAATACTTTTTCCTATAATAATTAAAGAAATAAAAAATCCGCGTCCACACTGCAGATCGGAAGAAGCTTTTGTCAAATATCACTAATTATTAAATGAAACTTTATTTTAATAAAGTGGTTTTAACCTAAGGTAAAGAGGAAAAAAGAGCACTATAGTGCTGAGAATCTTGGATAAAAGGACATTCACTCCTGTTACTCTCTTTGCCTTTGCGCTCCTCAAAAACAGAGTACCCTACACGTATCAGCGAGAGTGAGAGGAGAGAGAGAGAGAGAATATTTCTGTTCGTGCACTGCAGATAGATAGATAGATGGCTCGGAGCTCCACAAGAATGAAATGGGTCTCCATCTTCACACTTCTATTCCTCTCCCACTCGCCCCTCACAACCTTCGCAGAAGATGGTAATGTCCCTCTTCTTCAATCTCTGCTCATGTTTTCAAGTTTTCCTCTTTTTTATGCGCTGAGATCTGATATTGCAATATCTGCTTTTGCATTTGTCATTTGATATATCTGCTTCAGTTTGTGTACCCATTTTCATGTTTTTTGGGGTGGGTTTTTAGTTACCTTCCCCACTGTGTGGTCTAGTACACCTATTGTACGAAGATAAAATAAAATGCTTAGTATATGGTATTTAATTGAAAAAATGGCTTTCTGAGTGCGAGTGGGGGCAAATTCTGGGTGCTGTTTACACGAAGTGATTCTGCTACTATTTTTTAGTTCTGGGGGTGAACATTAAGGATATACCAATTATAGAAACAAGAGAGTGATCTATTGTGTTCAAACTTAGCAACAGTTTCCCTTCTGTTTACAGTTCACAGTTCACTTCACTTAATTTAGTTAAAATGTTTGACTTTGTTTAAGGTTTTTTTTTTTTTTTTTTACTTATAAATGAAGTGAAGTGAACTGTGAACTGTGAACTCTATCGTTTTCCATTTGGAATTCTCTGGTCATGATTTTCAACACCGAAGGCCCACCTTCCTGTTTGTTATGAGCATTTTTTCTTACTAGTGATCATCACTTTTCTGACCACTCCGTGGTGTTGTTCTGTTTTCTACTGGCTTAGAATTTTGATTTCATTTTTCATTTACTAAAGGGTGCTTCTAAATTTGTGTCATGCCTTACCCCTGTCAATCTATCTCCAATAGTCCATGCCATCAGGAATCAAGTTAAAATTTTACCAACAACAATCAAATGTAATCTGAAAAACTATGATGGCAAAAATTGAAAAAATGGCACTAGCTGTATGTTTTTTGAAAGTTAAAACAGTATAGTATACTTCTAAGTTCTAATCCATAATCTGTAAAGCACACATACTTGAACAGAAAAGTAATTTTCAAATATAAACTTGAAACTTTAATAAAACACTTTAATATTTTATCTTGCTACTCTTTAAATAGTTTTTGATAATGCTTTATATTAGGTCCTGTGTAAATAAAATTATTCATAAATACTTATAGGAGAAGAAAAAACAAAATAAACTTCTCATATAAATTAAAATTAGTTTATACATAAATTTACATAGAATTCATTTCTTATTAACTTTTTTAAAAGTTCATTTTAATTCATGTATAAGTTAAATTTAGTTTACAAGAGATTTATCTAAACATAGAAACTATCTAAACTTAATATTAGGATAAGTCAGTATTACATATTTTGACCGAAAAAAGTAGCATTAGTTAATTGGTTATAGGGGTTTGATGAATATAATAATGAACTAAAGATTGTGTAATTAAGCTTATTAAATTGAAGAATGACTCTATATGACCAGATTAAAAGTCTTAACTGTGTATGAGCAATTTATGGGGGAAACGGGTACAAAACTATAAGTGACATTTGGATATCTAAATCTAAATGCATCGCAAAACATCGCCATCGTGCAATTATGGATACCTTGTTGAATATTAAGACCGAAAAACTAGTAATGTAAGTGGAAAAAAAAAAAAAAGGAAGCACATTAAAAAATGTAGATCAAACACGGTAGTGGTTTCTTATAGGAGGAGAAGGAAAAATAATAACCGGCCTAGAGATACACGAAAGAAAGATAATGGGTCCGGGCAAAAGACCTTTGCGATTCTTGTTAACCTAGGGGTGCGAAATGACCGAATTGTCACAGTGTTCCCGCCACTCAATACACGCTTTTTAGTTTTTTTTTTTTCCCTCCAATCTTGACCAAAGTGCAAGGTCCTTTCCGTAAAGGACGCTAATTCCTTTTACTATTATTGTCGCGTAGGTCGCTATCCTCCTCTATTCCCATGCCCATACCATGCTCCATTAACTAATAAAAAACACAGTAACAAAAAAAAGTGCACTTTTTTCATTCTCCTTTGGTCAGAGTGGGAGCGTAGTGAGTGGCAGCATGCGTTAGGACGCACGCGCTCTCTGCTGCTTCAGGTTTAAGGTGGATTTATCATGCAAAAATTAGTATTAAGTAAGATCTCGTTTGCGTTGATACTTAGTGATGACTTTTGAAATTTAAAAAAATAATAATTAATTTAAGATTAATGTCACTAATTATTTATAAAAAAAAATGAGCAATGATCACATGAAAATTAGTGAAGATCATATATACGTGATAGTTTCATGTTACCTGGGAATTTTTTTATTGGACCATACCTCAATTTGTTGTGCATCAACATCATCTTTTGTCGTTTTTGCTGCCTTCGGATGTTCCCTATCCTCCTTGGCTAGTTGCCATGTTCATTGTTAGGCCTTTTTGATTGGTAGTTTATCATGATCCTCTTTTTTTGTTACTACTTGAGTCATTGTGTGCTTCTAAGCTGCTTCGCAAGTTGGCACCTCTGAAAGCTTGTTCTTTCTTTATTGTTTCAACGTGGGCTTTCACATTCTTGAGGCCCATTCTTGGATAAGGCAATCCAAATTATACTCAAAGTCTGTTGTTTTTTCTGATTGAATTGGTGTTATTGTTATGAAAAACATAAATGGGGAGACGGGACCAGATATAAATTGGAAAGAATGGTGTGGGTATGGTGTGCAATCACTACAAAACGACGCGGATATTTGTTACATCCTAGTTCAACATAAATGTTGATTGCATTGCATTTGGTTGGAATTACCTGTGGGATGGGGTGGGAACATGTGCTTGAGGAATACTCCTTGACAATGATTTTGCCGGCTCTTACATGTTGAAAATACCTTGAGAGCAAAATGTGGCCCCATACTCATCACAAATGCTTTTTTTTTTTATTATTATTATCATCTTAAAATAAATGATATCCATGTTATGCTTGATGCTTTGCTTGCTTGAAACATTAATTGGCCATGATCTATGTTAGTAGTATTATTTTTGGATGTTGATGATTTATATAATTTTTCAATTGACCACTTGTCACCTAGTTGGACTCTAAACGTAATTAATATGCGCTACTTTTGGTCAACTATGCCATGTTTTAGAAAGTGATAACAGCAGGGCTGGGATAGATATTTTATATTTTAAACTTCATACTTAAAATTTTAATAAATCTATAAAGAAAAACGAATGATAGTGTGTGATACTGTGCTAGTATTGATTTTGGTTGAATCTCGAATTATTTGAAATTGAAAAGTAATCTTGTCGAGGTCGAATTTGTTTGGGTCCCATGAGTAAAGCTTTTGAAGTTGTTAACTTTACTTTTTCATTGATATTTTATTAGAATTGAGAATGATCTTGTCTTTAACTAAACTTAAACGGTTAGCTTAAGGGAAAAGATTGCACAGATCATTATAAGGAGTGTTTTTTATAAATATACCCGACCTATGTAAGATTTGGATAATTATGCCTTAGATTGAAGTATTTGACTAAAGAAGTTTTTTTTGGGGAGTACATAACTAAAGAAGTGTGAAACCTAGTCCAAAGGATTGACACAATCATGTAAGGTTTTGCTGCGTTCATATGAGTGATAATGATTTATTTAATAAAAAAATTTGTGTTCGATTTTTATCAACGCAAAATTTTCTTGAGTTAATGACAGTTACGTATTGTGAGTAGGATTAGTCTTTGATCCAATGAATTTTATTTTCATAAATAATTTTATGTGACCCCAATGCATCTTGCATGCATAATCAAATATATATAATAGCCCTTGGCATAGAAGCTGTGTGAAAGAATAGAAAGAAAATCTTTGATATGAAAAAAGAAAAGTTGAACTTAGGGAAACTTTTTGTGAAAATTATATTCAATTAGTATCAGCAACATAATGAAAGCAGTAAAAAAAAAAAATATCGTGTCAATGGACCAATGATTAAAAAAGATACGCATACCATATCATCGTGTATTGTCCTTTTCACTTTTCAACTAAGTTTATTGTTAGCATATCGTAGTTTCCCATTTTGGAAATTGAAATTTGAAGGACGACTTAAGAACTGACTGAGTGGATGATAGGATTAGTTTAGTTGTTCTTAAGGATTAGAGTAGTGTTGTACTGTTGTTGTAAGGCTTAATGAATGTTTGGTGTAAGATAATATTTTAAAAAATTTGAATTATAAATATGTAATTATTTTTATTTCATATCTTAATTTTAAAAGCATATATAAGAAATAATTGTATTTTTTATTATTAATTTCTTATAGAAATTTTTATAAAAAAAATTGATATATTTATAATTAAAGTAAAAGTGGAAAACGAAAACACAAAATAATAATAATAGTAAATTGCCTTTTGTCGGGTATAATTGATTTTATACTGTTAAATTAAATGTCAGTATTAAGAGATGTATTTAAATTATTTTAATTATAAACTTTATATTAGAGTTTTGTTTTACACTAAGAATTGCTTCTTTTTTTTCACAATATACACATGTTTTAATACAGAATTTGGATCTAAAGTTAATTTGAGCAAGCATTTTAATTATTTAAAATAAATTGTATATAATTTTGAAACAAACTCGTGCAATGCTTAGCATAAGCATAACTGCATAAGGATTGTGGCATTTAATGTGGCGGACAAATAGTTTTCAGGCAATCCATTTTTGGAGTATATAAAGATGATCTGATTTATCGTTGATTTTATATATTTTGTGGCACAAAAAAGATTGATAGTAATACAAAGTGAACTGCAGGGGTAGTGGCGAATGGAGATTTTGAGGTTACACCATCAAGCGGGTTCCCTAACGAGGCGATTGTGGAGGGCCCCAGCGAGGTCCCAAACTGGAAGTCAAACGGCACCGTTGAGCTTGTGGAGTCTGGGCAAAAACAGGGTGGGATGATCCTCATTGTACCGCAAGGTAGACACGCGGTGAGGCTCGGCAACGACGCTGAGATCAGCCAGGAGGTACCGGTTGAGAAGGGTTCCATTTACTCGGTCACGTTTTGTGCGGCTCGCACGTGCGCTCAGCTGGAGTCCATCAACGTGTCGGTTGCGCCTGCATCGCAGACGGTAGACCTGCAGACACTGTATAACGTCCAGGGATGGAACCCTTACGCGGTTTCTTTCAATGCGGATGAGGACACTTTTAGGTTGGTATTTAAGAATCCCGGCATGGAGGATGACCCCACTTGTGGCCCCATCATTGACAACATTGCTATTAAGAAGCTTTTCACTCCTGATAAACCCAAAGGTCACTATCCCATTCTTCCCTGTCTCTGCTTTATAATTTACTCTATACATTATTATTAAGGTAGTATATTTATTCATTGTAAAATTTTTCAATTTTATTATATATGTCAATGTATGATTGGTTGATAATGTGATTTTCCATTACAGTCGGTACATGGACTGTATAATAAGAGTTTAATAGGTGTATATGTGATCAGTCTGCTTTTTTACACCTTCAACCAATATTTTTTTTTAATATAACTTTTAGAATCATTATTATAAAATTTTGCATATTTGGTGATTTATAATTGAATATATTGAAAAAAGTCGAAATCTCGCATAAATTAGAGCTAATATCAAGATATAATAGATAAGTGAGTAATCTAAGATAAAGACAGGGCCAATGCAATGTTGGGAAAAAGACAGAACAGTGGAAGCCAAATAAGGCCTCAGTCGGGGAGCCTGCCACCAGAAACATAGGCCCTAAATGTGGAAACAATTCTCACCCCCTTTTGAGTTAGGTTTTGAGGATGAGTTAGGTCCACATTCACGTTCACGTTCTAAGAGAATAATAACGTAAATCATATTTATTCTTGTACTAAAGAGTCTAATTAATAGACATGCACTTCTATGAAAAAGTTTATGCCATCTAATTAGAATTATATAAGTTTATGTTATCTAATGAGAATCATTTTGTAATGTGGTATGACTTGTAAGATAATATTTTAAAAATCAATTATCTGATAAGTGTGTTGGAATATAATTATTAATTTTCTGATTACCGATAGATAGTACTTATTTTATTCTTAATCAGGTTCTTTTTATATTACCACTTTGCACCAAGAGCACTCACTGAAAACTAAACTAGATTCGTGCAAGCCTAACTAAAGATAACATTTGGTTGTGTTGAAATGTGCAGACAACGCAGTGATCAATGGGGATTTTGAAGAGGGTCCATGGATGTTCAGGAACACTTCACTGGGTGTGTTGCTTCCCACAAATTTGGATGAAGAAGCGTCCTCACTACCCGGTTGGATAGTCGAATCCAACCGTGCCGTCCGGTACATTGATTCTGATCATTACTCTGTTCCACAGGGCAGGAGAGCCATTGAGTTGCTCTCAGGAAAGGAAGGAATTATATCTCAAATGGTTGAGACCAAACCAGACAAGCTCTACAGCTTGACCTTCTCATTGGGTCATGCTGATGACAAGTGCAAGGAGCCTCTTGCTGTTATGGCCTTTGCTGGTGACCAGGCTCAGAACATTCACTACACTCCCAATTCCAATTCCACCTTCCAAACTGCTAACGTCAATTTCACTGCCAAGGCTGAGAGGACTAGAATTGCATTCTATAGCATATACTACAACACCAGAAGTGATGATATGAGTTCTCTATGTGGGCCTGTGGTGGATGACGTCAGGGTCTGGTTTTCCGGCTCCAACAGGCTTTGTGGGTTGGGCTTAGGAAGGCTTGGGCTTGTAATTTTGGGTTTAGTTTTGGTTCTGATGTAAAAGGGTTTCATTTGGTCTTGCTTTATTTATTATTACCATTACCATATGCCTAATAGGTTGTTTTGGGTTGGGGGGTGTAGGTAAAGTCACACTCTCCATGTGAACAATGTTGTATGTGGACTGGCCTTAAGTTTTTATAGTTTATGCTATGAGAAATGAAATGGTCTTAGCTGTGCCATTTGTGCTTTTTCGCTGGTCAATACTTTCTTTTCTTTTTTTGGGGTGGTGGAAAACAATGTGACCAAGGATCTGATCGTTTGAATTGAAAAAGAGCAAAAAGAAAAAACAAAAACAAATAGTAAAATAAGATGAGATTCACATTTTTACATTTTATTTTGATTCAAAACTTTTATCTTAATTCAGTTTATTTTTATTTCTTTTCACTCCACCAACGGATCCTTAAAAGTCTAAAAATTTGATGCTTAAGTGCATCTTCGGTAAGCAAAGTATGTGCCCCCTTTGAAGATTTTACTCAAGGATCGTATCAAACTTTTAATGAATCTATCCTGGTACTATGGTTGATACATCGAACGTGGTGGTTGAAGTGCATCTCAAATTTTCCCATTTGTTGAATTTTGAGACTCTACGGTGAGAAGAAAGTTGGCTGAATTTTCCTTTCGCATTAAGTGGCTGCGCAAAATCAGTTGTACATATATGCTGGTAATGGTATCTTTCGTGAGACTATGATAATGCTTTTACAGTTTATTCCAACTTGTACGTTGTACCTCCAAGTCACCGGCCAGGCTCAAGAATATGTTGTGTGACTTGCCTTTGACTAATTTGAAGTAACATAATTTTGAAGAATTGATTCTTAGAAAATGAGCTTAATAATTTAATTTTGGTTTGGATAATAAATATTACAAAATTGATGTTTGTAGAGACTAGAGAGTGTTATTTAGAAATCTATAGTTCAAATTGATTTTAAGTGTATAATTACTAAAATGGGTTTTTATATTGTAATAATTATGTTGATACATACATTAATAATTAAAAATAATAAATAATCAGATTTACAATATTTTTAGTGATCTTAAAGTATTATGTGTCTCCTTTAATATGTTATTGATCTCATGGCATTCCAAATTCTGTTGTATGAATTTTTTGGTAAAGTATTTACTGTATGGATATTGTGCCTGAAAAATAGCTATTGAGGTTTATGAAGCTGCTTGTATGACTTTCTAATCCAATGTGTTTTGGACTAGAATATATTGCGTGTATTATTATAAAATTTAAGTTATTCACAGAATAATTTTTTATTCTGATTCAAATGATAAAAAATTTGTAGATTTTATAATAATTATTTTAAAAATATACTAAAAATGACTTTTGAATTCTTAGACCATGTAAAAACCTACTATGACTGTACATGCCTATTAAGTTGTTGTTTTTGATACGATGTGAAATAAAAAAAAAACTCCTTAAGAAATTATACTCATGATTGTAAAAGAGGAAAAAAAATACCAAAAATGAAAAAAAAAAAAAAAAAAAAAGACCGTTGATTTTAACACGGTGGTGATGACCAAAGCAAAATGTCAACAAGTATCTTGTTGGGCTATAAGAGGATCTGTTCTGAGAAATCGGAACACTGTGGAGACCGAAAGACCGGAACATAAGGCGGGGAAGAGAGTTTTTTTTCTTCTCTCTTCAATGGAAGGCGGCGAACAGGTTCTCCCTTCGGCCACCACCGTCGCCGCCGCCGCCGACGACTATCCCACCGTCACTCCTCCTCCGCTCGCTGATCCTGTCGGTGCTCCCGATCTCGCTGCTGCTGCCTCGGGCGACGTTGTCGCGGAACCTGAAATTCACGCGCTGATTTCAGACGAAGAGCACGATCACGATCACGAGCATGACCATGACCATGACCATGAGCACGATCACGAGCATGAGCATGACCACCACCACGAGGACTGCGATGATCACGCCGCCGTGGCAGCTGTCTCCTTGGAAGATCTCAAACTCAAGATCATTAAGCAGGCAACGCCTCTTCTCCTCTTCAACTATACTCAATTTAATAATTGCTTTGTTCCTGTGGAATTCGCGTTTTGTGTTGCTGACTTGCGGAATTGGAGAGTGAGAATTGTTGTTGTATCGTATTCAGCTTGTAGATGGAGAATAGAATTGATGTGTTTATTACTAGGGTAAAAAAAAAACCTAGAAATCTCGTGTTTTCGCGTTTACTAGGTTTTGCTATTTGGGTATTTTCTATGCTTCTGTTAGCTTTGCTCTGTGGAATTCTCGTTTCGTGATACTGACTTTTAGAATTGAAGAGTAAGAATTGTTGTTATCGTGTGCAGCTTGTGGATGGAGAACAAAATTCGATTTGTTTATTGAAAACCTAGAAATTTCGTGTTTACTAGGTTTTGCTGTTTGGATATTTTATGTACTTGTGTTAGTGACTTGTTTGTGTTGATTTTGCAGGTGGAGTATTATTTCAGCGATGAAAATCTGCCCACTGACAAGTATCTGTTGGGTTTTGTCAAGAGGAACAAGGAAGGATTTGGTAAGGGATATGTCTCTTAAGTATCTTGGACCAATTTGATTTTGACTTGTGGAATTTTGACAATTTGGTCTCCAATTTATTTATTGCCTTACTGATTCGCATGTGTTGCGTATTCCTTTTAAAATAGTTTGCTGCCAAGTTGAATATGTTAGTATGAAGTGTTGAATAATCTGCGTTATGTATAATATATATTTTGTAGCAGATCCTAAGGGAAGTTAAGTATTAGATCTTGATGTTTCTTAAGTGTCCTAACTTTTAATTTGCTTATATACATGAAGTTATGAAGGACAACTAAGTTGAATATTCGGCAGCATGACAATTGTTTAAATTGTCATATTTAGTGACTCATTATGTATGTGCAGTTAATTACGATAACTTTTTTGTATGATTTATGCAATTATACTAGTATACTTGACAATAAAGGATGCTCTTATTTCCTCTTTACTATAGATGATAAAAAAAAAAAAAAAAAATACATTTGACAATGCTAGTGGTCTATTAGAGTTCATGATAGAAAAGGTGATCATTGATGTGGATTGAAAGGTGTAGCAGTTGTAACAGCCCACCTTCTGCATATGTAATATACTAAACTGAATGGTAATATAAACAACAATGATGCCCTTGTAATAAAACATTAGTGATTATGCATTGCTTTTTCTGGAATCATCTTTCAGTACTTCATTGTAATGCAGAAGGTGGTAATGCTCATAATCATTGTAGTGCTTTTTTCTGGTAAAATAAACAACAATGATGCTGAAATTTTGGCAGAATGGGAATGGTTGTTTATTTAATCTGAAAAGCACTATCCAAGTAATGCACATAATCATATGCGTGCAATTTTGCATGCATTAAATGCTTTCAATTTATGATATATTCAGCTAACCAATGTAGCACTTATTGCTTTTTGTATTTATTTAGCTAATCCTAGTTTAATACTATTTGTATAGTTAGCTATCATTATTATTTGTCCATTGCTGCATGCATGTGTTTGTATATCCTATCATTTAATCTTACTTAACTCCGTTCATGCAGCTCCTGTATCAGTAATTGCTTCTTTTAGAAAAATAAAGAAGCTCACACGAGACCATGCATTTATTGTTGCTGCATTGAAGGAGTCTTCACTGCTTGTATGATTCTTCCTTGTTTTGTCAACATGAACTGCGTTGCAGTCTATACTTCAAGTCCTAAGAAAAAAATTCTCTCATGGGACTGCAGGTTGTTAGTGGTGACGGGAAAAGGGTCAAGCGGCTCAACCCACTTCATTTCAATGAATCTAGAGATCATAAGGTATTTACTTCAAGGAACTTTTTACTCCTTTTTGGTGTGTGCTATGTTATATGCATCTTATTCTTGGACTCTAGTTATATACTGTTTTGGTAGAGAATTTGCCAGAGGATCATTCAAAGAAGAACATTCAACAAATATTCCATGAAGCTGGAAAGTATGATTTATTCCTTAACTTGTGCTTTGTGTATCCATGCTTCCAAATCTGCAATGATGTGAACACTTTTAATATGCAGTATAAAGAGGATAACCATTCATGATCCACATTCTACTTCAGAGTCTACAAAACACATCAAGCAAGAAATGTTAATTAGTAATAAGGTACGAAATCATCTAATATCAGCTAACCCTAAATATGGACTGCTCTTACATTTTTCATTGCATTATTGCTTTTACTTAAACTTCCATTTCGAAGATTTCAGCTGTTATTGGCTGCATTTAATATTTTTTTTTTTCTAATGTGGATATAATTACGTGCTTTGGTGGTTTTATTGTCTCTAAAAGTCCAGCTAGTGTACCAATTAAAAAGTCGAATTCTCAGATGATTCATATTAGGGGCTGCAATAATTGCATCTGTCTAGCCCCAATTCCACCTGTAAAAAAAACAAAACAAAAAACATTCTTGTTATTGCTCATGAACATAATAGTTAACTCCTTCAGTATAGTTGTCACTATTATCAATCTTCAAAGTCACTTTGGTGATTATTTTGAAAAGTCCTTGTGGCCATGATTCTTATCTTATTTCTTCAAGGGTGAATTGAAAAAAATATGAAGTTTACAGATACGTAGTTTCCACCCTTAAACTAAGTATATGTCCACCTTGTTGATAATTCTTCAAAATAGCCAAGGGTTGTCATATCATACCTTATTCACTGTATTTACTTTTTTCCTGGTTCAGTTAGATATCGGTTCTGGTGCTTGATTGGATGTGTCAAAAAGTTGATGCTGCAGCTTGATCTCTCTGTTTGCAGAGTGTCATTAACAATGGTTTAGTTATTTTTTTTTTGATCGGCAAACAATGGTTTAGTTATATAATATTATTCTTGTCTATTACTTTCCACTGTAACATCAACCCTGCTGACACATGGGGTCTGCAGACTGATGAAACTTTCAATTTATGCTTTGCATTCTCTTGGGTTAATTTTTGAGATTTTCCAGATTTTATTTAAAAAGGTTTTAGATAGATATAAGATAACCATCTTGTGTTCTTTCTTAAACTATCCATGAGAAGATATCAACCTGAGTGTTAACTCTACATGCTATATTCTTTGCAATGTGTTCCTTATTTAACTTTGTTTGCACTTCTCATATCAATCTACTTCACTTATTTATTGTAGTTACATGCTCTTGTGGAATATGAGACTATTGAGGCTGCTGAGAAAGCTGTGAGTTTCAGTTTATGTACTTTCATATAATGATTGAGACTTTGATTGCCTGGATGATTAACTTAGTCTTTGCCACTCCGATCCTGGGTTATAGGTGGCTATGTTAAATAATGAACAAGACTGGAGAAATGGCATGCGGGTTAAACTTCTCAAGGGAATGGTTAGTTGCAGTTTTCTTTTATTTGATTAATTGACAGTAAAAGGTGTTGATGGTGATTTTATGATTCAGGGGAAGTATGGGCACAAAAAACAAGCTTGGAAAGGACCTCATTCTGAGAAGAATAGCTCAAGGCATGTATCAGAACAAACAGGAGATGAGGAGAATCATGGCTCTAATGAGCATCATGAAGATGCACATGAGGAAGAAGTATGTATCGTGCATTTGTTTTTCACTATTGGCAGCATCCTATGGTGTATCTGTTAGTAATTTGAAACCCTAAAAGTTATTGTTAATGCTGCTGCTATTTACAATTTTACATCAATACAGGATGGGGATCATTTGTCAAAGGACAAAGGTGGGCAGAGGTATAGAAATCAAGGAAGATCAAGAAAACATAAATATCGTGCAGGAAATGGAATGGGTATCTTTCTATTGTGGCAATTCCATTTGATTACTATTAATCCTTGTGCTTTTCATAACCTGTTTCATTGTTCCAGGCCATGGAAGTACACCATCAACTCATGCTGCCGAAGCATCGAAGCCACCCCCTGGACCAAGAATGCCAGATGGAACACGTGGCTTCGCAATAGGACGAGGTCGGCCTCCTGTCCCTGCTTCGAATTAGCAAATATTGGACGCCACAAATGAGGGGTTGTATTTAGCAGTATTATGTGTCCGATGTTTTAGTGATGGTACTAGTTTTTACTTGGGTCCCTATGCGTGTTCGCTTGAGTCAACATGGGTTTGTTGGACTGTTAAATTAAGTATCTCAATCTTTGGAAGTGAGTGTTGGTGGTGAAGTACATACCCATTTTAAGATTATTAGGCTGGGAAACATAGAACTGTTCTTGTTGTGGTAATCCTCACCTTACGAGGAATCTGTTCAACAAAATCATATCGAGAAATTTGTTAATTGGGATGAAAGAAAGCTGTGTTTGATAACCAATTGAAATGTTCTTGGTTGACAATATAATGGTTTTGTCTAGTTAACTATGTACGCCTTTTTTTTTTAAAAGAAAGAAAGAAAAGAATAATAATCAGGATAAATAGTCATTTCCGTCCCTGAATGTGTAGGATGTTAATAAATTCGTCTTCAAAAGATGGAAATTCAAAATTGTTTTTGAAAGTGAAAAAAATACGATAAATTCATTCCTCCATTGAATTTTATCTATTATCGTTAATGAAAGAGTCTACGTGGTACATTCAGGGATGAATTTGTCAACGCTCTGCACATTCACGGACGAATTTATCAGTATTCTATCCAAAATATAATTTAATTTTCATCTTCTCCCTTTTTTTAATAATTGCAAGCATAATATTACAATAAATAGTAATAGAAACAAATATAAATTAGAATAAACATAATAATAAACATAATATTGATTAATAAACATACTTTGAAATTTTTATTATGACAACATTACAAAGATAAAATCAACTTGAGTCTCATTTTTTGTACGGATTAATTTAATGGTTATGCATTTTAATTTGTTTGAATTTCATATTTTGGGTAATGTACTATCTCACATTTTTGCTTTGAAATTTCCAATGTGACAGTATCTTACCCAAAATATGAGACTCAAACAAAAATGTACAGCCATTAAGTTAATACTTACAAAAAAAAATGAGATCCAACTTATTTTGTCATTATCTAATATTGTTACAATAGAAATTTCTAATGTTGTCATTAGCCAAAATATGAGACTCAAACACAAATACACATTCATTAAGTTAGTCCATGAATGTGTTACGTAGACTTTTTCAATTAACGATAACGAACGAAAGTTAATGGATGGATGAATTTGTCGCATTTTTTTCACTTTCAAAAACAAAATTTTGAATTTTTATCTTTTAGAAACGAATTTGTCACCACTCTACACATTCAGAAATAAAAATGACTATTTATTCTAATAACAATTAATTTATAGCTTAATATTACTTAAACTGAAATTGGAGATAACAGACAAAGTAGTTACCGTTACGGACAATAGTGTGTACTTTTTATATATTATTGCATTTAATTGGAATGTATTAATATTATTTTTAATTTAATTACATATTACATATTATTGTATAATAAATTTATTGATTTTTATAATTATCTTAAAAATAAACTCAATGTACCTTGTCGAATCTCGGTTTTCTAGATTTTATTTGCAGCTTCCAAATTCAAATAATAAAAGGTTTGGTTATTTGCTCTATTTTGAAAATTCCAACATAAAGCATCAGTTTTTCTTCCTTTTTTAATTGTTTCTTTTTTCTTTCCTTTTTTGCCTTGAAGATTCAGGATTTCAGGCGTTTTATCACCTTCCAAACACTTCAACAGAGAAGAAAACTTGTGATTACGGGTCTCTTTGATTACTAGTGTTGAAAATGATTTTCTAGTTTAAAAAATTTAAGTACAAAAAAAATTGTTTGATGAGTAGATTATTTTAGAATAAAAATAGAACATTTCTAAATTATTTTAGTTTTTTTACTTTAGGTTTTTTATTAATCATTTTCTATTTCATTGTCACATTTTCTCTAAATTTTTATCTCTAAAATTTAAATAAATAAAAAAGAGCTATCTATTTTTATGCTTTGTTAGTAATTTTTCTTTTATTTCCATTTTATTAAATATGACTCAGTTTTAGAAATAATTTGTTTAAACTTATTTATTGAAATAAGTATTTATAGTAATCAATTAAATATTTTTTTATTTTTTTTATTGTTTTTGTCTAAACTTTTGGTTAAAAAAAATAAATTGATATTTATTTTAAGAAACAAATCTTATCTTTCTTTAAAAATACTCATATAAAAAAAGTTTATTTTAAAGTTAATTTTGTTAAATTTAAACAAATTTATCCTTAAAAGTTGATTACGTATTTGTCCTTCCATAACGAGGATTAGTTTCGGAAGACAAAATAACACGAATGTGTGAAAGTCAAATTTGTTGAATTCAACAAATAAACAGATCATGTACGGGGTTCTTGGGGTTTCCAAAAGCCAAGAATCAGAAAGGAAACCGAGAGTTAGCTAAATCACATCGTAATATAAAAGTTACGATAAAAAAAAAATAATTTACATACACATTTAATTATTTTCAACAGTAAAAATTAACTACATAGAAATTAGTTTTAAACTTCACTTGCTAGCTTAGCCACATACAGCAACAAAGGATCGAAGAATCAAAGAATTGAGAGCAAAAATGCAAAAGATCTTCTCCGTGACGAAGCATGTGTTAGGTTCGACACATTGATCAAAGTCGTCCATAGCGGAACCACATTTAAACGTAAATCACCTTGAGAAGCCCAACTCCAGCCAAAGCCAGTCCTATCTAATGCCAAACGCTGGCATAGAAGCACGTTTCCACGTGGCGATGGTTGGTAAATCTAACTAGGTGACCCTAGCAAACGGTTTCTGAGACGGGATCGATGATTTCGAAGTGCCGCCATTTGACAATTTCCCTCCCTGTTTATATAAAAACGCTTCTTTCCCTTTCCTAACATGGAATATACTCGCGTCAATTCCATCCCCTTCCGTTCGATCTCCATTTTCCTTCTTTCTCATTCTCTTCTCCACTCTCTCCTCAGATCTACTTTCTCTGCAAGCGAAACTCTCTCTCTCGCTCGCGCGCGTCGCATCGCATCCATGCCTTCTCATTCTCTCATCCTCAACCACCGCCATTGCTCTCTCCCTCTCCACCTCTCTCGCCGCAAACGCCTCTCTCTCCCTCCAACCACTTCCCTCGTCTACTCTCCCCGTTCCCGCTTCGATTGCTCTACTCTCGAGGTACTCTCTGCTCATGATCTCACCGTTTACACAATACGATTCCGTGAATCGTGTGATTTAATAACTTATCTATCGTTCGATTCCTTCTGTGCAGTTACATCCATTGATTATTCAGCAGAATGAATGCTGCGTTCTACGCAGTTTAGCTCCTACAAAAGCCTTCGACGATGTTCGTTCTCGCTTCTCTGAAAATCAGTTTATTTTTTATTCTTTATAGTTTTACTGTGGCTTCTTAATAATCGTACTCAGCGGAGGTGCTTGATGTTCTGAAAGTCTGTAACCGTAATCTCTTAGTCTCTAATTTCGAGTTTCAGAGATTATTACTTTCGATCATCTTCGATTTTGTTTTATTTTTCTATAGTTTTACTGCTGCTTTAATCTTGCGATTCTTAATAGTAATACTCAGTGGAGGTGCTTGGTGTTCTGAAGGTCTGAAACCATAGTCTCGTAGTCTCTAATGTTGAGTTTGAGAGATGATTGCCATGGATCATCTAAAGAAACATTTGTATGAGCGATAAATGCTAACTTATTATTTTAACGATGTTGAGAATTTGGTGCTTTTGATGATTAGGTGCTTAATGAACTACAACATTAAAAAGAACTTGCATCTATGTTTTGTCCTTTGGCATGCAAGTGCTCTTGATTCTTTGACTAATGATAGTTGTGAAATTGATGTGATAATGTGCATACTTTCACATACCTTGCAAGGGTTTATATCTGGAATTTAACTTGATGATCCCCCTTTGAGGCTCTAGCAAGTCATTTTTTCCATGAACTGTGATTTATCTATGCTGATTCAGTGTCATCACATTTATTATCTTTTTTTCAGGATTCATTTGACATACCAATACTTGATGATTGGAATGCTGATGATAGTTCTTCTGCATATATGCTCTCTTCCAGTGACGGGGAAGACAGTGATGGCGAAATTTTTCTTACTCCAGTGAATGATCTTGATTTGCCTTCTGTTTCTGCATCAAATAATGATGCTCTAACAGTGGCTGCTCATCGGTTTGCAAACCTTGGGAGGGGACGCAAGAAATCTAGGCAAGTATGTAGAAACTTATGCAAATAGTTGATTTGAATAACCCTTCTTTGTCAATCTGAATATTTCATATATTGAAACTATTACTCTATAGCATAAGAAGGTTTCTAGAAATTTGGCATGATCTATGTGGCACTGACACCACATGTTGAAGCTGTGTCCAAGTGTTCAACACATGTTGGACATTGACACTCATATAACATACGTCCAACTCCATATCGGTGTTGGAATAAGAAAATATTTTTTCCTGGCTCTGACACGTTGAGGACACAGCTTGGATATGGCTCCAACACCTAGCCACACTTCCATTATGAGGGACATGAAAAGGGACACGGCTCGTACCAAAGTTTTTAAAAAAAGAAATATATATATATATATATATATATATATATATATATATAGTTTTTGGTAGGCAGAGAAAATTCAGAAAAGCTTCCTGCATACACAAAGTCATGGAAAGTCACAAACATATTGTTTATGTTAGTAGATGGATGGATTGAAGGTGAAAGACATAGTTCAATAGTTCATCATCTTGTTTTATAATCTATTTTGTAAAGAAACAAAGGTGTTCCAATTGTATAATGATGTCTCTTTATGTTTTTTTGGGAGACCCATTATCATAGGAAAATATAAAACTTAAACAAGTTTTTTGAGATCACAACAAATATATAAATCTTGATTCTCAATTTAGATCTATTTGTCCGTACGTCTATCTGTGTGTCTGTGTCATGTCTGGTGTCCATGTTTGTGTTTGTGCTTCATAGGGCATTAGTGCATTTATCAATGTTATCATATAATAATGGTAATAATGATGATGATGGGAGCTCTACAAAAGGCATGATGAAGATGAAGATTTGTGGCTTAATAGATATCGAAGGTGTGACCTAAATGAACATAAGATTTCGTTTAAGGTTATTGTCAAAGCTGAAAATGCATTTTAGTATAGTTGATAACTTAATGCTTGATAGCCTTTCTTGTCATCTATTACTTAAATCCTTACATATTGTCCTTTCATTTTTGTGGTGCTAGGGTAACCCAGTTCAGGTTTTAATATGTTTGCAGGACCAAATATGGTATTTTCATCACTCTGGGGCTTATAATCGTCTTGACATTACTGCTTTTGTATGTGGATTGGTGTGCATGGAGAATTGTTAGACTTCCCTTGTCACCTTTTTACTTGACCCGCCCATTTCTCATATCGGCCATTTTGGCTTCTTTTGCTGGCTATGTTTGTGTCCCAATTTTTCGTCATTTTAAAATTATCCATCTAATCAAGAAACAAGGACCTGCTAGACATCACATGAAAAAGACGACACCCACATTGGGTGGTTTGCTTTTTATACCTATTGGTGTAGTTGTTGCTCATGTCTTTGCTGGTTCCTCATCTATAGAAGTGTCTGGGGTAGCTGGAGCAACCATTGCATTCGCCGCAGTTGGTTTACTTAGTGATATATTAAGCCTCACCAAAAATCATTCGAGAGCTTTGCCTGCATTGATAGAAGTTTTCTTGGAGGTGACTATTTTTATATTTTTATTAGAAGCATTGTTTTTGGAGTTATAATATGCTAATTGATTTGTTGATTTTTAACACACACACACACACCCCTTTTCTTGAACCCTAGAATCCCTATTTGGTCACTCAGGGTCTGCTTGGTAGGGAAGGAAGGAAGGAGGTGAGAAATTGGGTGGATTGAAATAGGGAAGGTTAATGAAAGTGAGTGAGAAAATATAGGGAAAAGAAAGGTGTTTGATGTAAAGATAAACAAGGAAGAAATATGGAAAAGATTAATAGGTGAGAAATAAAGTGAAAATAACTAGTGGGTCTATCGCCTTTTTTATCACCCACCTATTTCGTATTGACTTAATGCCAATTTTGGTCTATTATATTTTGCAGTTGTTTCGCTTTTGTACATTAAGTTTTAAAAGTTTCATTTTAGTCCTTTATGTTTTCGAAATGTATCGTTTTGGTCTTGTTTTCAATTTTCCGTTAGAAATGTTAGTGTTCTGTTAACTTTTAAATTTTAAAAAAGGACCAAAATGATACATTTCTAAAACATAAAGGACCAAAATGAAACTTTTAAAATTTAATGTACCAAAGTGAAACAACTACAAAACATGATGGACTAAAAGTGACATTAAGTTTTTTAAAATAATTAACTTTATATAGTGGCGACTAAACACTGTCACTATCTTTATCTTATTTAAAAAAAAAATAAGCAACTAAAAAAATCTTAATCTCCTTCAACCTCTTCCAGATCTGAAAAGGTAAAAAAATGCAGCACCACACAGAACGAACGACGTCAATACATAATCCTACTGGAACCGTAAAAAATTCTTATACTCCTCATTGGAAAACCAATACCTTTCACACAACTATGCTATTGGAAACAGAATTAGAAGAGATTGGAACAAGAGTTGTCTTCGACGAAAGACAAAAATATGACCTTAACTTGCCAATTAACCCAAATCTGAACAAGGAAGTCACAATGTGGATCTTTGTGAGGTTTGCAAGCAAGACCTCCACTATCACGCACAGTTGGGTCGAGCAAGTAGAGGATTTCTCGTCTGACATCTACAATCGAGTCGGACAAAGGCGAGCAGCGCAAAGGGGGTCAAATGGGGTATTTCATTGGACCAAAACAAACACTAGCGTTTCTAACAGAAAATTGAAAAAGGATCAAAACGATACATTTCGAAAACATAAAGGAACAAAATGAAACTTTCAAAACATAATGTACCAAAGCGAAACAACTGTGAAACATAATGAATCAAAAGTGACATTAAACCATTTTAAAATTTAAAAGTTAATCAAACACTAACGTTTATAACGGAAAATTGAAAAATGACTAAAATGATACATTTCGAAAACATAAAGAACTAGGATGAAAATTTTAAAATGTATCAAAGCGAAAAAACTGCGAAACATAATGGACCAAAAGTGACATTAAGCCTTTCTTATTCTCCAAACAAATGCTCAATGAGATCTTTCTCTTCTCTTAGTCCCTCAAAAAACTGTTTTTGCAATCAAATCCCACACTAGTACAAATATGCCTCAATTTTGTTCTTCTGCAATCAAAATCTGCCTTGGGAAACATTAACATGATACAAATTTAGACAAGTGAGACACCAGATTTTAAAAGTGATGTGAGGAACTAAGTTGAAAATAAATAAAAAATTAACATTAGGGTTTTTGTTTTGGACAATGGTTACAAATATTCTTTTCTTTTTATTAATCTGCATTTTTAATACCACACAGGTAGCTGTTGGAACATGGTTTTCGTTTTGGTTGGACATCACCAGTATATCTTCACCCTATGGCATGTATACTTTCTTGTAACTCATCTGATCAGCATTTTTCTGATGGTAACTCACATATCTGTTCTCATAGAATGCATTTCACATACAGTTGCAAGAACGACTTTTTGCCCCTTCTGCGTTTGAGTTAAACCAATAATTAAAAAATAATATGAAGATTTTCTTTTTTCTTATAGGAAAAATTCATTCAACTGTTTTTAACCTTACTTATCTGAAATGTTTAGTTCGATGAACAACATGAAAGGATTTTCACTTGGTCATATAAAATTTTGTATTTAGTATTCAATGATCATTTGGTCTACTCATCCAACTGAAGAATGCCAAACATGGTTCTTGGCTGTGGAACTAACTGGTCTCCATTATCTTCATAGTTGAAACTTTAGTTCGGTATGTGAAAGTAATTTTAATGTCTTAATTCTGACTTTCAAGATTCATTTTTATTTTTGATTTACTCAAGTTTTGAAATTAATCAAATTATATGAAAGGAAAGATTTGGAGTAAAATGCAGTAATCTTACTTTTTTGATAATACACTACACTGTTGAATTGCATTATTTATTATGTAGTGTTACAGGAAGTGTTGGGCGATGTCAGGAAAAAGAAAAGAATGAACATTTAATTTCTGTAGTTTATGTTGCTTTTGTTTATTGGCAATTTATCTTTTACATGAATTGTCTCCACGCTTTATAGATTACAGCAATACAATGATTTTTCCCCTGCTGAATACTGTATTCTAATCTCTCTTTTTTTGCTTCTACTAATATGCTTATTTATACGTATTTGCATTTTCACCTTTGGTCATGATACTGCATAAGATACTCAAGTGCTACCCAAAAGGGAGAAGAGAAAGTCTTTTATCATGTTGATGCTTTGTGATTGTGATGCTTTTTATTTTTTGTTGGACTATGTGTTGGATATTCCGTTCCAATGCTTTTGGACCCAAATCCCTAGGTGTTGACCTGGCCCATTTCCATTTAGGGTAAATCCCTAAATGAGGTGTCTCCCTATAAATACCCTCATTATGAGAGGAGACAGTGACGAAGGTTTCAGAGTGTCTGACGCAAAGCTGCGGCAGAGGAAGAGAGGCTGAGCGAAAAACAGAGAGTAGGTGTTTTTCTCCGGTAGTGGGCCGTCGAGAGTGTCTCCGAGAGCTGTGAGAGTTTCTTGTAGAGAGGTTTTCCACTTCTGTTGTAAGCGAGGCTGAGTGGCTCCGGCAAGTGGCCGTCGAGCGTTTTGTAACCATTATTTCTGAATAGTGGATTGTTTCTGGACTTGGTCCCGTGGGTTTTCCTCTTGGAGGTTTTCTCCCACGTTAAGCTATTTTTGTGTGTTGATTCTCCCTGTCTCTTCTCTCATTTGCTGTTGTCATTTCCGCTGCGTGTTTAACTGTGTTTGTTTACTGAGGGTTGAGTCGTGTGACTCCCCAGTGTTACGGTTGGTTGAGGAAGCTCCTAGCCGAGAAGAACAAGTGCGAGCCGGGTACGTGGAAGCCGGGTACGTGAGGTGCCGAGTACGCGAGTATCCGAGCCGAGGAGGGTTGTGGTGCCGAGCCGAGTACGCGGTGTCGGGTAGCAAATTTCACAACACTATGAGTATTCCATTGGTTGTTCTGAAAATGCTACTTATCATCAGAAGTGGAACTAGAAAAATTTTAGTAGAGGTAGTTTGCTTTAAAATTTTGGATGAGGGAGAGGGAGGAGGGAATTTAACTTTATGGGGGTGCATAACTAAGGAACTATGCGTAAGGCTTTTTTTTTTTTTTTTTAATTTGGATGCACCCCCATTTTTACCCGTAGTTCCATCCCTACTTGACATAGAAAACACTCTTAGAAAACTAAAAAGTTGAAGTCTTATAAGAACATTTTTTGTCTACAATCCTGTAAACTGTAAAATGTAGATGACAATGCCCATAAGTGAGACTTCTTATTTGTGTGATTATCTGTTAGGTTATCCGTATGATTGACTGGTAACAATCACACACGTACCTCCTCCTTCATCTCATTTCCTTTACTTATATGCAGGAAGATGCTGGTTCCTCTACCTCTGGGCATTGTGTACTTGGGACGATGTTACCAACTCTTGACTTCATTTTGTTTTGTTTCCATGGGACATGGTGTTAAGTTAGCAGATGCTCTTGATGGACTAGCTGGAGGTATTGCTGCGTTGGCATTAACCGGGATGTCAATAGCTGTTCTTCCAATTTGTTCTGGTTAGTAGCACGTTTTATATCAACTGTAGACGTTGAACTCATCTTTAAGCCAGATTTTTTTTTTCTAAATCATTCCAGTTCCACGCTCAATCTATATAATAATCAATAAAAGGAATTAAAAATGAGTATATAGATTACAACATCAATAACAAAAGCATCATCCCTACAAGGATCATACAATGTCATCGGTTACATGTCAAACTTCATATATGTTACGTACCATGAGATCCAATGTCTTTCTGCTAGTCTTACCTTTTTCTTTTGTTCTTTTAGAATCTAACATTCACTATCATATAGCCAAACGTATGTATAGCAATATGATAAAACTAACCTTTGAGCGTGATAGGTACTTGGTGATCACTAGTAATTCCCAATTCATGTCACTTTTAGTCATCTTGCTTATATCTCGTGTGTGACATCTCATTAATTTTCCCATCATTTTGTATTATTGCTCCTTGATATTTAAACTACTTCAATTTTTACTTGATATTTATTTAGACCAAGCAATGTTTCCTTACCAACTTTTTTTTTTATCATGACACTAAAAATGGTTATTTTTAGTACTATGTAGAATGAATTATTACTTATAACAAAGACTTTCTTTGATAAATTTGTTATTTGTAAATATGCCAAACCAGATCTTGCTATATTTGGAGCTTCAATGGCTGGATCTTGTGTTGGATTTCTTCTACACAACAGATACAAAGCGTCTGTATTTATGGGTAATATTGGATCTTTGGCACTTGGTGGTGCATTAGCTGCAATGGCTGCATGTACTGGAATGTTCTTCCCGCTACTCATTTCTTCTGGAATTTTCATTGTTGAGTCATTATCAGTTATCATTCAGGTCTGCCCCATGCTTATAATGCTTCCATACATTAGTTTAAATTTTCTTTTTCTTTTATGAGTAAAACACACTCATTAATATGCTCAAAGGCATTCCTATTGTTTGTTTCAAATGAACTTTATGCCCAATCCACATTTCAAGGGCATGGGCAAAAGATGTGATGCTTGTGCTGTATAGTCATAGAAGGAGTGGTTGGACTCGGTGTCTTGAGTTGTAGGTTCAAGCCACGCTCTAAACTAGAGAAAAAAGATAGTGTGTTCCATGTAGACAGGCATTTTGTATCCATGTTGTCCTCTGATTAAGGATTTGACTCCTTGAAACGAATAAACTATGAAAGTTAAAATCTCAACCGTAATGTTATAATTTCATACTTTATTTTTTAATATGCATCGTTCCCTTTAAAAGTGTCGAATCTCTTGGTCAAGTCTTAACCGACATATCTTTAAAATATACGTATTCGTGATTTTATTTTAATATTTGATTGCTTGCTTTTCTCTACCAGGTTTTCCACTTCAAGATGACTAAGGGCTTCCAGGGAGCATGGTGGTGGCGCTTTTTGAGAATCCCTCCCCTTCATTACCGCCTCCAGTTACGCGGGTTCAGAGAACCAAATATTGTATTAGGTGCTTATCTTATATCATCTGTTTTGGCTTTGCTTGGCGGCTATGTGGGTCTTGTTTCAGCATAACATTTTTTGATATGGATCGCGAAACAAATGAAACGACACAACTAAACAGTTTCGAGGACTGACCTCCTAGCCGAACGGGGAAAAAGAGAAGTCAGAAAATTGCAATCCATCCCTCTGGTTTCAAAGTGCATCACACCATTTTAACGATAGTTTGTAATCATCTGTTACAAATGCCGAAACTACTGCATTGCATGAACAACATTCCTATCGGCATTATACCATTGACACCTATCTCCACTGTTACAGCATTATTTTACCAAATGTCAAATCTCCTTTACCGTGTGTGGTCCGTGTATTTGGGCGTCCTCGTTTACTTTTCTTTTTCTCAGCATGGGGTTCTTGATTGAGCCCCCGGGTTTTAGAAATACAAGTTCTCAAACGTGTGAAATTTATCATTCCAACGTGACAAAAGTATTTTTCTCAATTTATTCTGTCTTTGACCACTGGAATGTCTAGCTGGATAGTTAGTAGGTTAATTTTGGATCGAAAAACTCTCTCCAAGGTATCTATAGAAGAGATACCTTTAGATTCAGTAGATCACCGTGCATTTCAATACCGATAATGGGCGTGAGGTGTGTGCATATTGACAACAAATAATAGGGTTTAGAGAAGATGAACATACATGTGAGCTTACCTCTTATTTACAAGGGTGTTATATATAGGTTTATCGTTGTCACCTCATGACTAGGTCATATATATAACCTCTTTATTAGATGAGATATAACTTCTTGATTAGATAAGATATATGTTGGGATCTCCTTTGATAACTGTTATTCACGTTGAGTTGAGTTATTGTTGAGATTTTGAGCTAATGGATCCTTATTGGACCTCATCATATTAGGCTCATAGTATCCTTTACATAGGTGACAAAAAAAAAATTTTCAACTTCTTTATATTTACCATTGAGTTGATCTATCATTAATTTCAATTAACTTGAATTAAATGTGATGTTTATGTTGATGTTTCAAAGGGCTAAAACAAATATTTTGATAATTATGTGACTCAAATATTCAAAGATTAGAATAATTTTGATAATTATCAAATATTCAAAGAAAAATAGAAGACAGAAAGCACCAATTTTAAGTCACGTGAGTTTTTATTAAAAAAATTATTTGAAAATTTTGGATCATTAGATTATCTTAATTCAATGATTGAAATTTGGTGTAGACTTACACATTGTGTAAATGGGTTCTATTTCTCTATATACATGAGTAAGATATATTAATTTTGTACATATAATTAAACATAAAAAATTAAGATTTAATTAGATGTGACTATTTAAAAAGTCACATGACTTTTTAAGATTAAATCTTGATTATGTATTTAGTTATATTATTCGGGTTTAATTTTTT
>PYAF01005900.1:1393223-1436084 GCA_007407185.1 Glycine tomentella
TATTTGCATTTCTATTTTATTATGCGCTAAAATTGATACTTCCTCTAAACTCATATAAAAGTAAAAATAATTAAATTTATAATGATTAAGAAAGTTAGTTCACATCATTTAACTTTACTAATTTTAAGTAAAATTAAATTTATTTTTAAAATATATTTTATTAAAACTGGTTATCATGAATAAAAAAGTTATTGAAAATAAAATTAGAATTAAATGAAAATATTTTAAAATAAAATTAAATAGAATAAAATTGGTTAGAACTTTTTAAATTTAAATAAAATATAAAATTACTTTTATATATAAGTTCAGAGAAAATATATGTTTAAAATTTATTCAGTATGTATTATCGTGTATATAGATTTATAGTAGTAGTTTAAAGAACTATGATTATTATATACATTTATAGTATATAATAATCATAGTTCTCACGATACAAAGACCTCTGCACTACCAAACCAGATTATGGCTATCATTGAATACTCATCCACCCCGCCACTGAGCATTGCACGTGACCTGCTATGCATGGGAAGTGAGACAAAAATCAATTTTAAAATAAGTTTTGTCTTTCAGACTAGTCTATGCGGAGTAGAACATCCTTCTACGTGTCACGATATGACCTACGTTGCCACTTTACATGCCACATAAAATAGTGAACTTGACATAAAATACTAAACGTGAACAATAGATTACATTTTCCAAAAACCTTAACTTTAAATTTCATTAATTCCAAAAACTACTCATGTAATGATTTCAGAAACTAGATAGTAGCGGTTTTACTCGATTAGCATGGTATGCTACACACTCCCCAGTCCCCACGCCATTCTTCAATAAATAATAATGCACCTTTTGCGTATGACAAATTTTGTTTTAGTTTCTTTAAATAAACCCTGTTTTATTTTAGTCTATCTAAATATAGCTCTTCTCTCTAAATAGTAAATACAAATCAATAGTCAATACATGCATAGGACCATTAATGTATTTTGACTTATAATTGTAAATAACCTTAATCAAATAACATTTGAGGCGTTAGAGCATAACAACCACGCGCGCACACTCAAAGCACCATATAATCATCAAACAAACACAATAGTAAATTCCTAAAATATAAAATAAAAAGAAAAAGAAAAAATTGTACACTTCTCAAAATGTCACATAAAAAAGATGAAAATTAAACAGTATATAGGTTATAAGCATAACAAATGGTTACTATCAACAACAATTGATATAAGTGATAGTCATTTATATATTTTAATCAAGTGATTTAAAATTTAAATCTTGATTAATATTTGGATATAGAATAAATCGTATTAGAATAGCAATACACACATTTTTATTACGCTCAATTTCTTATTTTTTTCTCTCTATTAAATGCATTCCTTTTTCTAATTCTTGTATTTTATTTCTTTCTTCTTTATTTCTCCTCAACAAAACTTTACATCTTGTTTGATAAAAAAATATGATAGATGAAAAAAATGAGTAAAAACAAGTGAGAAGTAAAATAAAAGTAGGTGTTTGGTTGAAAAAATAAGAAAACTAAATAAATATATATATATATATATATATATAGAGAGAGAGAGAGAGAGAGAGAAGAGGGATCAAATTACACCTATGTAACTTTGGCAACTACTATATCATTTTATAACTTTTAATTGGATTGTTCTGTTTTCTTACGAACAGATATGTCTAGCAAGATATGATCACTATGTACGAAGCAATACTCAGTCAATGGGGTGAAGTGTGTACACACTGCTAATATAAAGAGAAAAGAGAACGAGTGGGTATATACCTTTTCCTCTGAATGTATTTCTTATTTATATTGAAATTACCTCTGTTCAGTCAAAGATGCTCTCTGATAATCCCAACTGAGATCTCTAACTGTTTGGTATCACGATCTTTGTGGTTATTATCCACAACTTCATTTACGGTTATGGTCAACAGTCCACGATGATGAATTCTCAATGGACCTTATCACTAAGCCCATATATAAAATCCGTAACATGGATAATATTTTCTTAAAACTCATTATTGGATTGAAAGTTCCTTTGATATAGATCACATATGTAAATTTTCATATTAATTCAAAATTATTTGTTATCTCATTCATATCGACTAAAATCGACTTAATACAAACATTTCAAAATATATTAAAATATGATCATTTGATTACCTTCTTGTTATATTTCAATTTTGATAAAATTTGACACAAATGATCCTAGTAATATGAATATATAATTCAACGATTAAATCAATAAAAATTACATTTTATATTAAATTATAAAATAATGTAATAATTATCAAAATCATATCGGTGTAATTTGATCATTTCTCATATATATATATATATATATATATATATATATAAAGGCACATATGAGTGGAAATAAGTCAAAATATTATCACTATTTTTAACATTATTTTTTCTTTAAATATTTTTCACTAGACAATCCAAATAATTTTTATCAACTCTCCTTCAATTTCCTCTCCACCAAACAGCTTACGCTTTGTTTGTTCTTTATCATGGAAACAAGTATACGCTAACGAAAATAATATACGTGCGTGTTTGTTTTAACAGATGCAAGAGATAATTAAGTTCGAATTAATGGAACCATATGAGTTATTTTCGTCTTCAGAATTTGAGATATAGATATGGGGTAATGAATAATTTACCCCTACTTTACTCTTTGCATTCAGGTTAGTGAAAGAGCAATTTCAATATCCATTTCATCTTGAAGCCTCCATGATCAACCCATACCTTCACACGTACGTAGCAATTAACCTCCAAGAACGTACGCCTGCACCTTGCAGAACATGACATGCAACGCCGTTCTTGAGCTCAAACCAACATTGTGGTAGTATCGCACCACCCACACCCAGCCAATGACGAACGACGAACAACCACTGGTGCTGGTGCAGCTACCAACAAACTCAAATCAGCGAACCCATCAAGTCGCACGTTCCAACGTTAAGCACCGCTAGCTAATTGGTTCCTCCTACCCTCGTCTTTTTCTACATGCCTTTTTTAATCATGTCGGTTCCTACACAAGCATAATCAATTCTTCAAATCAGCTACTTCACGGATTAAATTGATATGTTAAAAATTCAATTTTCCTTCTAAATCTAATTATTCCATCGACAGCTATAATTGATTGTGAATTTGGTTTGAAATTTTAGAATTAATTTTAGATAATTTTTTATATGTTTAATTTCACGTTGAGAATTGATTTTGACCTAAAGTAATTTTAAGTAATTTCTACGTTAGATTAAAAAATTAACTGAATTTTATTTTAAAATCAATTCTAACCATAATCAATTTTATCTATAATCAATTTTACTCATATTTATCAAAACACACACCAAATACAATTATATAATCGATTACAGTGTATATAATAGGTCAATTTATTTAAATTTATTTGTTTAAATAAACACTCATTTTAATAAAATAAGTAACTCTGTATTTTTTAGTGTTTTTGTTCAAATTGTTTTGTTTAAAAAGATATTTTATTTATTTTAAGAAATAAATTTTATCTATTTCTTAAAAAATATTTATAAGAAAAATATTTATTTTAAAATTTAAATAAATCCACTCAATAATGGATTATATAAGCTCCTCACGTGTCATTTGTGCATCATGTAATTACAAGCATATAAGAGTCTTTTAAATTTTATTTGAATTCTTTTTTCTCATTTCACTTATACGAGTGATTTGGTTGGAGATAAGAAAAAAAAAAGTATTTAAAGTAAAGTAAAGAAAAAATAGAAGATCCACATTAAATTTTAGAAAAAGTTTCTCCCTTGCTCTCCTACTTTCTCCCAAACAAACTACCATTAAACCAAACTATATTTTTATTTTATTTTTCACATATTTGAATATTTACTTTATTATTATTTTTTCTTTCAAATTTTTATAATTTTCATGTATAGGTTACAGGTGAAGAATGAAGCATATGATGATCAAGAGCATCTCCGATACAAGTTACTTGGTGGGTTTCTTAAATTGAAGAACCTGCTCTTAATCATCTCCGATGCAAGTTCCTTGGTGGGTTTCTTAAATTGAAGAACCTGTTCCTTGAGGAGCTTCAGCGTTGGAGGTGACTGACGTCAAGGAATCGTTCCGTCAAAACTCAATCACGTTTCTTATATAAGGAATCGAAAGTTGTCATTAAAATAACAATATCCTCATCAACTACCCACAAAAGAAGGAGAGAAACAAACCAGATTGTGGTGCAGGCGACGGTGGTGGCGCTAGGTGGAGTGTGCGGGAGGAAGTGGCCTCGGACGAAGTTGCGGCGTGAGGTGGAGGTTGCACGAGGAGGTCGGCGCGCGTGAAGGAGGCGACCGACGTGAGGTTGACGGTGCTCGCGATGGAGGGCGACGGCGACGCGCGTGACAGGAACGGGGAAGAGAGAGCTGAGCGGGGAAGAGAACAGAGGAGAGGAACTTATACGCGTGTGAGGCTGTGACATTGAAGAAGAGGACGCGTGAGCGGAAAAGAGAAAGGAGAGGGTGTGGGTGTGCGTGTGAAAACAGAGGGGAAGAAAACTTTGTGGGGTGTGGTGTGAGAGTGAAGACAGAGAGGAGCGGGAGTGAAGACACAGGAAAGTGGGATTGAAGACACGCGTAGGGGAAGAAGTTTCTAGAAATAAAAAGGAGAAGGAGAGAAGACGCGCGTGTGTGGGATATGGTGTGTCTGTGTGTGTTAAAATATTGTGTTTTATTAAAAAAATGTTAAATTTTATTAAAAAATATAAATATGTAGATTTTTTGAATTTTTTATAATTTTTATATTAAAACAAAATATTGAATAAATTACTTAAAAATAATATGACATTATAAAGATTAAAAAATACTACAAAAATCATAAAAAATAATTAAAAAATTCAATTGAATTTCTTACATTAAACATCCTCTAATGAGAGTATTGAATTCTCCCGACAAAAACAAAGATTGGTTTGTCAGTCTGCTATGTCTCATCATGATCTACAGCTTTCCGTTTTAAATCTTTGACTCTTCATCTACAGAGCCGCAGCCAGCATGTTAAACTCACCGGTAATGAAATATTTTACTTTTTCTTACGGGTATTTCTCTTTTCAATTTTATCATTTTTTTTCTTCTTCTTTCTTGCATTTATTCACCCAAAATTATCATAAACAAATAATAATATCATTTTTTTAAAAAAAATTTAAAGCTATTTTTTCGACAATATCATTATATATAATTAAAATAAATTAATTAATACTTCTATTGAAAAGAGACGTCTATAATAAAAAATAAGTTGATATTCTTATTTACAAGACATAATCAATAAATTTTGTTATTTCTTATTGTAATATTTTCTTTCATTTTTCTTGTATATTAATTATTTTTTCCTAAAATATTTTAATTTTTTTCTATACTATGAAGATAACAATAGAATGTTAGATTGTAGGATAATTTATGGTAAGAGTAGAGTAGTTGATAAATTGTAAATATTTTTATAAGAATTTATATCAATGGATTTTTTTCTCAAATAAGGTGCCCCAATTCAATTTAAATTAATGGGAAATAAGTTTAAACAAAGTAGTAAACATCGTCTTAGAAATTAAATTAAGAAAAAACTTTAAAACGTGGTCGACTCCGAAGACAAGACACAACACAACAGAAGGCAACAATGCAAAGACAAATCCGAAATCCAAGAATAAGAGGCAACAGTGGTGTCAGTGCAACATGTGTATGTGACCACACCACTGAGTTTTACACTTTCCTGACTAGACTAATCTAGATTTTAGACCAAAGATAGGTTCATAACACACCCTCGTTGGATGCTACAATAAACCAGAAGCTTCTATAAACTTTATAATGTTACAATCCAGCAAAACCCAGCATTGTTACGACTCACGTGTCACGAGAGTTTTCATGGTAATTTATAGATTGAGTTTCGATAAACTTTACACAACATGGAAGTAAAGAAAAATAATAAATGTTCATTTGCTTAAATGAGAAGTTATATCAATGGAACATATGAATGAGCATTTGTTTTGGTTTACATTGAGATCCAAGCACTTATTCCTTTGACTTCTGCTTCGGATAATTTGAGCTTATTCTCTTATTAGATTGAGCAGCTTAATTATCTTTCTTCAGCATTGCATCATTAGGCTAGCCAATGTTTACGAATAACATTCGTTTGTTGGGGCGACTCTTTAAATTTGGCTCTGTGAGTAGTGATCAAGGTTGCTTTAATGTTAGAGCTTCTTACTCCAACAAAAGTAGCCATGATTGTGAAGACCTCAAAGAACTCTACAATGGACAGGTGAATAGGGAAATTGATTCAATAAAAAAAAAAAATTATTCTCATAAACTGCACTTAATGTTCTACATTGGTCCAATGGAATAGAATGTTCACTAGAATAACTAAAATTTTCATTGGAATCAAAGATAAAACATTGTTTTTAGCTATTTTAGTTAATTTTGAATCCAAAGATTAAATATTTTATTGAAAAATTAAAATAAATAGTGTACAAATAATATAATAATTAAAAAAAGGAGCATTGTTGACTAGGAGATAGGTATTGTATAGACAAGAATGTGACTCTTTTAATTAAGAAATTAAAAAAAAAATTGTTATACTATTTAGGATAAAAAATCAAAAACTCAAGCACTCGCATAAAAAAGAAACACAGACCAGTAAATTAAAATTATTGACTAAATACTTCTATTTTATCAAAATAGAATTTTAAAGTAATCATATAAATTACAAATTAACTAAAGTGGTTAATAAAACGGACTCATACTTTCACCCCTTCTCAAATTACCAACAAATCATGGTACAAGTTATCATAAGTTTGATTTTTGTTTGGTAAAATCTCATATTTCAAATCTTGTAAATAAAAAAATGATTGGAAGAAGACTCTACTAAAAGTGATAAGTTAAATTCTTCGGTAAAGATTAATATCAACAAAATTTATAAATATTTCACACCAAATATCATGATGACAAAAAAAGTTAACTTTTTTTTTATGTTTGTTGTAACTTCCTTAATGGTTTAAAACACATTTCACCATATACTCCTATTATTCAAGTGATATATTATATTGTGTATTTCAAGTCAGTCTAAAATAAAGATTTTTTTCTTCTTATATATGAGACCGAAGAATATATATATATAAAAGACTATTACATCATATTTAAATAATAATAAAAATTTTAAAAAATATATATACATAACTTTTTTAAGTAACTATATGTGATCACCAACTAATTTTTATTGTGAATCAATTATAAAGTTAATTTAAATATTAACTAAACTATTTCAAATGAATTATTTTTATACACAAATTTGAATATATATATATATATATATATATATATATCCCCGTGGTACAGTGGGTTTAAAATATAATTAAAGTGAAAATAAAAAAAGAAGCATATATTTAATGCGAGAAAATATATCCAGTGTCAAGGGGGAAAATTATGCTGACATGTGACAATTGTCTTTAAGCCACCAATTATTTCAGAGATAAAACAAAATATTCTTTTAATAAAAATATGTTATCAATGCCTTTACTAATACAACTTTATCTAACTTGTAATACAATTTTCTTATCTATTAATTAGTCTCTTTCAAACACTCATTAACGAAAAAATAACTTAGGTAAGCACCATCTCTTAATGCTGGCTTCAACTTTCAACACGTGAGTTGCTCCTAGACATTTCTATTAAAACACATTGTTGACTTAGCTATACACATGTAGCACCTATTATAATAATGGCAATAATTTCATCATTCAGAGTGATCACAAGTATGTAATAATGTTTTTTTCCAAAAAAAGAACAGCTTTTAGATCTTTACAGATACAGCAGCAGTATCCCAAAAGTTCAAAAGGCCCACCTCAATAAATTGGCATCTTTCTTCCTTACATCATTTTATTTGATTGCTATAAGCACCCAATCATCCACCATCCAATCACCTCTCACATTCACATACACAAACTCTTACAAGGATTGCAACATTTCAAAAAAACCAAACAGAAGAAAAGTCAACACAATTTTGTGGCTGCTAGACACAAAACACAAACAATTTTTGATAAAAACACATTTTGGATGTCTTAATTTTCAGTCAAAATTGATTTTATACAATTTAAACCAAAAATTGGAATCCAAAACACATCTTATCCAATTAAATTTAAAAAATCATACACCTGCATGAGACGAATAAATAAACCCATGAGAGAGAAGGGCAATATGGTCATTTTACAAGGTCCTCCACCGCAGGAAAGGAAGGATACCGTGCACACCGTTTGGACAGAAATACCCTGCAGTCGTCTTTGGGGCAAATGGTGGGCACGTACGCGATCTCATCACAGCCGTCGGATTTGTCCCTCTTGAAATCGATCAACGTTGTGAACAAGGCGATGAAGAGAACAAGATGATTCAATGCGTACCTTTGACCCACACACTGGTGGGGCCCAGCCCCGAAAGCGAGAAAGTTTCTTTTAAATATTTGGTCCTCTTGTCTCTCCTCCGAGAACCGGTCCGGGTCAAAACGGTCCGGTTCAGTGAACCCCTGAAACGACGACTCGAACGCCGACGGAAACACGATCGCTCCTTTTGGTATCGTGTACGATTCCGTCAACGGAAACCTCTCCGCTGCGATGTGCGGCACCAGAGTTGCCGGCGGCCGGAACCTCACCACCTCACGGGCCACCGCCTGAGTGTACTTCATCTCCCTAAGCATATCGGCAGAAATCAGTTCATCCGACTCGGGCGACCAGATTCCGGCGACTTCCTCCCTCACCTTCGCGAGCACCTCCGGGTGCGAGTCGAGCAGCGCCACCGCCCACAGAAGCGACGAAGTGGACGCGTCCTGCGCCGCGAAGAGGAAGTCGAAGAGGTAGCCAGCAATCTCGGCGTCTGTGGAGAACGGCGGCGGCGTGTCTCCGGCGAGCTTGGCCTCCTCGATTTCCCTGAGCGTGTCCTGCATCCAGTAATCGATGAGGCACGAAGGTTCTTCCCCTAATGTCCGCATCCTCGTTTTGCTCATCTCGGTGCACGTGCCTAGGGCTCCGACGAGCCGGTCCACGGCGAGCCTCGCGTTCCGAAACGCGGTGCCGGGGAAGTCAAACGGCAGCTTCATTAGCCCGACGTTGAATAGAAAGTAATCCCTCTCGAATCGCTCTCGGGCTTTCGGGCCCAAGTACGGGCCCACGAAGACGGTCTGGGAGGTCTCGAGGTTCATGTCACGAGCCAGGATACGGAGCGGAATAGAATAGGAGCCTTGGGCTTGGGCCTGATTGACCCATGACTTGAGGTGGTTGAGGATGATAATCTGCTGGAGCGCGGTGTAGGTGGAGAGGGCTTTAGGGGTGAAATTGGGGGTGATCCGACGGCGGAGATTTTTGTGGTCTTGGCCGGTCATGTAGATGAGGTTGTGTTCGCCGAATAGCTTTTTCCCGAAGGGATGGCCCACTAAGCGGAAGGCGTCGGGCCTGACATTGGAGAAGATTTTGTGGGAGAGTTCGGAGTCTCTGATGAAGACAATGAAGTTTCCGATGATGTAGTTTGCGGAGAATCCTAAGGGAGTGGATTTGGCGAAAGAGGATTGAAGGTCCCAGAAATGGGTTGGGTTTCGGACCAATGGGATTGCGTTGCCTAGGAAGGGAAGGACAAAGGAGGGTCCTGGGATGGAACCTTTTTTGACTATGTAGGAGATCTGTTCCAGGAGAAGGAGGAGGAGGATGAAGCATACGAGGTAGGAGGTAAGCTCCGTGAAGGAGAAAGAGGGTAAGAGGGATGCGAGTGTGAGAGGCTTCATCCTCCTATCCTATGTATGATTATGTGTGTGGGCAATGCAGAGAGAGGGAGCAGATTTATTTTGGTGGCGGGGGGAATAATAAAGTAGAATGTGGGCAAAAAAAAAAAGGGGGGGGGGGGGGGGAGTGAAGTCAAAAATGGTGAGAGAGATTGGATTTCAGGTCAAAATTTGAGTTTTGATACGGAGAGGGTAGGTGGTGTTGGGAATAGTTGATAGAAGTAGAGTTTAAGAGACAAGAAGAGGTAGTAGTAGATGCTCTGCTTCAAATCCAGCTAGGTAAGGCCATGTTATGACGTGTCAAACATCATTCACGACAACGGATACACATTTTTCTCTCATCTCTTTCTGCCCTGCTCCAACTGTCTATGAATTTTAAAATCAAAATCAAAATTAAATTTGTTTTTTTTTTAAATAAATATATCTTTGACTTTTTTTAATTAGCATTCAATCATATTCAATTTTTTCATTTAAAAAATTTGTTTCATGCCTTACCCCAAAAAAATGTGAAAGGACAAATTTTATGCATTGGACGAAATGATTATATATTTTGTTATAAATTAAGTTCGTTTCTATAGATTTTTTCTACAAAAAATTATGGACAAATTTTATGCATTGGTCAAAATGTTTGAGACTTAAGATTAATAAACGGTTAAAATATTCTTAACTTACATTTAATTTTATAATTTATTATATCAAATCTATTTATAATAATTGAGATTCATAGAGTTAAAAATTAAAGTGCAGAAAATTCTGGTCTTACCTCTGTAGTCTGCATGGACACGTGTGTCTCTTTTCTTGTAAAGCTTTTCGGTTGGCTGCGGTTTGTATTATCCTTGGAGCATTCTGTTTTATTACTACCGCCTATTAAAAAATCCGCATCATACAAAACAGTTATACATATTTTATGAATTTGATCATTGATATAATTTAATGAATCATATATTAGTAAAATAGTGTTGAAAATAGTTTTTTTAATATAGACCATAATGTTTTGATACGGTAATTCATTAGTGATAACGAGATGGTTCAATTAACATTATTGTGTCAAACTATGAAGTAAATTCAGCAAATTATGTAGTATATTTTAACGTAAAAGGAAATAGTACGTATAATATTCCCACAAGAAAAAAAAGTATAATTTACTTATATTTTAAAAAAATATTCTTTAATAATATTAAGTTAAATATAATAAATTGCACTACTATATTTTATCCTAATAGAGGAGAACAATATAATATTTTTTTAAGGAAAAATTATAATTTACTCAAACTTTTATTATTAAGTCTAATAATCATGATAAAACAGTTGACGAATAGGAAAGAAAAGTAACTAACAGATGGGACATTTAGCTTATTGTGTTTTTGCTTATAAATAACATTTTGTCTTTAATTTGATTAGATATCCTAACTAAGAATTAGGTATGAGTGCGTGAAAGTTTAAAATATTTAAACATGATCATGACGTAGATTTATCTTATACGTAATTGGCTGAAATTTCTTTACTAACTACTGCACATATTTAAAACAATGAGTCAAGTGTGTGACGTTATTACATCCACAACTTGACAGACATATCCCGTTTGTTCATTTGGAATTGAAGTTTTTGGGTGTGACAAGAAGTAAAGAGAGAGAGAGAGAGAGAGAGAGAGAGAGAGAGAGAGAGAGAGAGAATATATAAAAATTGAAAAATTCCTTTAAAATTGTTTAAATTAAAAGAAGTAAGAAAAAAAGACAAAAGAAAATTCAGCAAAAACAAAAAAACAAAAGAAGACAAAAGAAAAAAAATTGAAAGAAATTTTTTTCTCTGGAAATTTGAATCTTCTATATGCTTATTTGAGGAAATTTTTATTATTTAAAATAAAAATTAAGAAGAAGAAAAAGAGGAAGAGAAAAAATTGAAGATATTTTTATTCTTAACAAAAGCAATTCTTAATTTATTTTACACAATGAATAATATAAGAAAGATAAACAATTGTTACGTCTCAACTTTTCCCTTTCTATCTTTAATTCAAATTTCAATAACCAAAATGTAAAAGCATCTCCGGTGCCTGAAAAAACAAATTATTAATTTGTTACTACAATCAAATTTAGAATGAGTTCACCACTTCACCAAATGTAGAAAAATTACTGTTACTTTTCAAGAATTTATCGGTCTTGGAACATGTTGAAATTGTAAAGTGAAATTTTATATTAAATAAAAATAAAAAAATGAAATATCATATAAATAAAGATAAAATTCATAAACTTTAACTTTAAGGTTTTGGATTAAAATATAATATTAAATTTATTTATATGATTATTTATGATGCAATACTGAAAAATATTTTCTCAATGTTCACCTTCTTAGTTGCACTTGCACAACAGAGTCGAAGGACAACGTGTTTGGCTGCGATTACCCAAGTGTTCTGGTGGGGCATGTGTTTGAATGTCACTCATGTCCATGGTTTGATCCAGGCTACTCGTGTCGAAGAACATTGTTGGCTAGGTTTGATCCAGACTTAGGTGATATTCAAAATATTAACAAACTATCAACTCAACTAACTATAAAATTTGGTGTAACTTCATTTTTTTAATATGGTTGAAATGATTAATCTAGATTTATATCTGAGATATATAAATAATAGAATATGAGTATGAATAAATTGTAAGGTGCATTTTTAAAAAAATATAGTAAACCATTTGACCATCTTTTTCCAATTCTTTCTCATCCCTTTGACCATTCTTCTTCGTATAAGTAAACCCCCCCATCTCAATTGCAGTTGTTGCACCATCACACCAACACCACCATGTCGTGAACCATTTAAGTCATCCTGAACCACTTGCCACCATCAAAATTAATCATAATTAGAACCAACGCATATCACTAAAAATGAAAAAAAAAAAAAAAAAAAAAACCACCATTACCATTGTCACTCTGCTCTGCCATCATTGATTATAATCACTTTGATCCTCCAATCAATGCAACCACCTATAAAGAAGAGAGGTAAACTGAAAACGTTTAGAAAGCAGGATTGACAAGAGGTAAAAGCAAAATTAAAACTAACGTTGGTCTAGCATATGCTCATATTAAAAAACATTTTTAAAAAATTAGTAATTAGTGTCAGCCACAATTCACATAAGTGGAAAAAAAATCAATTTAGCACTAATTGGGTTAATGCTAACTACATCTATGTCAAGGCCATCATAAATAATTCGTCCCTAATTTATGTTTTTGTTATTGTGATTAGTGAATCACTTAAATATTATCGTTGAAGATGTTACAACATGAGTGTGAAGTCGTTGTTATCCTCAAATTTTCCTTCTTCAAGGTCAAGGTGATTAGTTACTTCTCCTCTTCAACTACAGTTCAAGCATTCTTCGAGAAGTTTACTTAATCGAAAAGTCATCCTTTTAGGATATTCAAATCCTATCATTTCCATTTTATCTCCCGTAGGATTTGTGAATATATTGAGTCAATTACTTTCGGTCACGTTAGTACTTACTATTCAGTTTCAACGTTTCAAAGTTGACAAGACTTAAAATTCCCAATTGTGTACGACCGACTCTCTTTTTATAGAACACCATTTTTGATATTTCACATTTCCTTTATTTGGACAAGTAAAAGTAACCTTGAAAGCTCAAACCTCAAAGGTTCTTTCCACATCCAAGACGCGCACCATAAAATACGAATCGATTCTGCTAAGCAGAGAATTTTAGCATAATAAGTCGGTTGAACATATAATATGTAGAATGTTCTCCTGAGATTGCTCCACCAGGACGATGATGATGCCTTCCCATGTTTGAAATGAACAAAATAAAACACGGTTTCTTGCTTGTGAAGAATTTGAATACGAAGTTAAAGTTGCATTTTCTATCAACGAAAATACTAATGTGGAAATTAAGCAGAACTTTATAAGATTTCTAATTTTCTACCAACGAAATCTAATACTATTAGGCCAAAACGAAAAGAAAAAAGAATCTGATATTAGAAGACTAATTAGAACAAAAAAAAATTATAGGAATTAAAAGTATAAAACATGTATTTTACATAGACTAAAATGCTAATTAAGCCTATTTTATATTATTATTATTTTACAGTTTTTATTTTGTCAGATAGTCAGACACTTCTTTTTTATCATATATTTAATTATATGAAAAATATATAAACATAATTTCTGAATAAATTTTGCATCCACATATATAATTAATCATTAAACCATTAGAATTGATTTTATTCAAATATAATTTTATATTTCATTTTGAAGCTAGGTACACATCTCAAGAATTAAGGGCTTTGAGTCTTGTTGAGCATATTTAAGGGCCCGGACAATGTCTCAAAAAGCAAGCGTCACAATTTCAATTATGATTGTGACATATTATTTTTATTAATATTCTTTTTATTGTGTAATAACACATAATTGTAGGGAAGTTGATGGAATTAGATTCATCCCATGAACTTGATAAATTAAATTAATTTAGATTAGCTTGTTTAATTGATTTTAAAAAAAATATGAACTAATTTGTAATTACTTTAGTTTTTGGATTATTTATTTTTTAACTAGGACCAATCCAATTACTTCATCAACTATTTTTAACTTTTAAATTAATATAACATAAACTTTCATACTTAAATTTTTCTTTCATTTTCGTTTTTATTTATTTATTTTGATATTCTTTAATCTTATTTCGTATTATCATGTATCTTAATTTGGTAATGTTTCATAATAAAACGGAGAAACGGCTAAAATGAGTTCATGCTTTCTTAATCATCTTTATTTAATAAATAAATAGCAACCATGAGGGACCGTATATCCTCGTCCCCTATGACAGGATCGTTAGCATCAAATATAAGTCGTTAACTTACACCAAATCTTACACTTTAAATTAGAGTCATCTAATGCTCATAAATTTTTCAACAACAAAGAAGAAAAAAAATACATCACGTGACATGAAAACCCCACCTTTGACTTGGGTAATTCAACTCTCATCCCAGGCAATTCCGGAGTGGTTCAATTCAAGAAATTCAATTACTTGAAAACAACGGTCAAAAGTTATGCATAATTGCTATCTTTCTGCATTCTGTAGCATGCTTTCAATATCTGAAATAGAGCTCTGGTGTAGTGTAGACATCAAATATTTGTAATCAGCTGATGGTATACCCCTAATATTAGTAATCATGTGAAACGATGTGTAAATAGTACTTGGATTTGTTAACCTGTTTACTTTGATCCAGTTTTAGTAAAGCAGACTTAGGTTTTCAACTCACCTTTTCACCTAACCCGCCAATATACTTAATGAGAGTGATAAATATTATAGATATATATTTTATCATAATTAAACTTAGAGCAATATTTTTATTCTAGAAGATCGATGAATATGATTCACTTTGTTTATTTGGTATCAGTTTTGATCTTTCTCACCGATGTGAACTGAATTTTAGGTGTTGATACTTGGCATGATTTGCAATAAAAAGTACTCCCTCCCGTTCGACGTTTTTAGTATAGTTAAGAATGTATAGAAAATTTGGGCGTGGATTGCAACAAAAAGTACATCCTATTAATTAAAAGTTTAAACCGTAGTGAGGTAGCTCAGTGATTATGCACACATTTCCCGTGTAAAAAAAAATTGGGACCTTACATAAACATTGTCTAAACATCTTTATTTTTTCCAATATTTTATTTGCTTTCTAATTTTATGTGTCCCCAATTTCACGAAAACTAGTTTTCTCAATATACACAATAAAACAAAGTTTCATCAAACATATTTTTTTTGAAAAAATTTAAAAAAGGTCTAAATAAATCACACAATCACCTAACAAGTAAATCAAGTGACGCATGATTGTTCCAACTAACTCATATCTCAAGTATGAATCTTGGTATGCAGATTTGCTAAATGCTAATGCTTGGAGGAGGAAGAGTTTTATTGCCCACACTAGTCAAACAAGCTCAAGCGGGATTGCATTTGGTAAAAGGGCAAAAAGTTGGGCCCAGGCCCATTTATTTGAGCTTCGGCGAAGCAACGGAATACTACAAAAACATGAACGTAGGATGAGAAAGTAGTAAAATGATTCCCAAGGTTTCTCCGATGAGCGAGGATGGGAAGAACAGAGGAATCGGAATCGCCACCGAAAACCCTTATTATGGAACCTTTCAAGGCGTCGCTAACCACTATCCTCCTCAACACCAACAACCACCCGCTCCCTGCGCTAATTATTACCAACCACACGGATACCACGTCGTTCCAGGTAAAATAAAATCACTTACAACCATATATACATTCTTATTTTTTACTCATACCTATGGCTATTGTTGAGTTCAACACGATACGCGATAGTTCCTATGTTTCGATCCTTAATTTCATGTTGTCACAAGAGAGAAGGATATTTAAATTAAAACGAGATTTAATGGATTTGGATTTGGCACAAACAATGTACTCATCAGTACTCACAATATATACTAGTGCTCATGTTTCTGGACTCGAAAGTACGTAGCTTTATGGAATCTGTTTGGATAATGTATTCACAATGTTTTTTTTATGTTAATTGTGCAAGTTTATGCCGTTGCTGAAGGAAGGCCTGTTAGAGAACGTCGGCTTCCTTGCTGTGGACTTGGTCTGGGTTGGTTCTTGTGAGTTTGCTTTGTGTTACTTGCTAGTATTTTTATTTTTGGAAGTGCCTTTTTTATAATCCAATATATCTCCACCTAGCTTTTAGAGATTCATTAATATTTATTTAAAGGATTGATATATCTCAACATTTTTTCATGAACACACTTGAGGTTCCAAACCCTAATTACATGCATAAAGAACATGATTATCTATCAAACATATCACGTCATGTTTTGAGTGATGACTTCCAGCTAGTGTCCAGCCGCCATTGAAGACCAGCAGCCCCTGGAGCCACCATTGATGACCAACCAGCCACCATTGATGACTTCCAGCCATCCACCACCTTCCAAGCAGCCATCATTGACAATTCCATCTCACCATTCACACCACAAAATCCTCCTATAAATAGAGGTGCAACCTCAGTTGTAAATCATCACTTAGACACACAGAAACACCAAGAGTGAATTCATCCAAGTAGTGAGAATTCTTAGTGAGTGTTGTGTCAGTGGTCTGAGTTTGAGAGTTTTTGTGTTTGAGTTTGTAAATCTCTGTAATTCTATTCTTGTGAGTAATAGAAGCTGTTTTTCTCTCAAATTCGTGTGTACCAACACCCAATTGATCCGTTGGCCTCAACATTGAGAGTGTTAAGGGCAATGCAAATATTGCAAAGTTTCAACCTAACTAAACTATAAATGCCAAGCTTGTAATACACGTACGTACGTGGTTTGCCATTTGATTAAATTTTGAAGTGGCTTTATCTTTGTATTGCTAATGACTAAAGTCTACATTCGCATGCCTAATAACAATTACTAAAGTTTAGGGGCGCCTACTTATTTCATTGTCCTAAGAGCTAAAGTTGTAAGAAGTTTTGCCATCTTTGTGTATGTTTTTGGATTAACCAAATAATACAAGCATACAAATTTTTAAAGATCAGATTAAAACTGGATCCCAATGAGCGTGAATGTGTTGGAGGTTCAATCCTCTAATAAAACCCCCCTCCCCGTTAAGGTACTTGCTCCTTCGATTATTTAAAAGCAACCGTCATTTTTATCTGATGATATTGATGATTGCAACTTTATTTGCACTGTAAGGTTTATAATGGGTTGGTTTCTTGGTGGTGTTCCCTGGTACGTTGGCACTTTCATTCTAATGTTTGTGCATATGGATTGCCGAGAAAAGCCTGGATTAATTGCATGCGCAGTTGCTGTAAGTTTTAGTTTTTGTTGCAAATTAATTATTTCATTTTCACATGTTTTAGGTTTTCTTTAACACATTAATAATTAGAAGTCTTGTCATGTCATAGTTGGTATGGGGATAAAAAGAAATGGGATTCTAGTTTTGGTTGCTGCAACTTTTAATTTCTTAAATATTCATCATGTGTAATTTCCACTGTCTCTTCATGTCATGATACCAAGCAGTATATAGATGTTTGGCTATCAAAATTTAATTCGCTCATCTGCTGGGTGTTATGTGGATATATTGCAACTCGGTCATCTAATTGGAAAGTGAAGTTAAAAATCTAGTTTTGTTCACCAGTTATTGAAGCGACTTCAGTAACATAGTTGTGTTCAGTTTCTAGCCATAATTAATCTTTAGAATTGGATGTTTGAATCATTCAATCAGGTGAAATTTTCTTAGAGACTAGAGTTGAAAAGCAGTGTCTGAGATATGTTATATGTGTTGTGATCTTTATAGATTGATTACAAAAGAGGAAAGTAAGAGTTCAGATTAAGAACTATGCTAAATACATTAGGCTGTTATATATATGTAGATCGGTATAAACAATCATCTCCTAATATTAAAAATGTTCCAAGGTACTACCATGTTAAGAACCTGCAGCTTAATGACTACAGTTGATAAGTGAGTTCAATGTACAACAATGGGTCCCCCTTGCTCGTAAGATGTGGAATGAAATTGTTTATTCTCCATCTCATGAACCATCCTTTTTTTTCCCAAACTTCCAGCATCATGACTCAATCCAGTTACTAGTTATAATAATGTCTCAAAGATACAGAGGATCGTTGTAATAGTATCTCAGTAGAGACTTTCTGATACACAGGATTCCCATGGAGGGCAGTGGCGGAGCCAACAAAATTTTTTAGTCCATGTCAAATTTTAAGTAATGTCAAATTTTATTTTTAGATAATGCCAAATTTTATTTTTAATCTTAATTAATTATATAAGTATATATAATTATTAAAAAAAATCTTTGCTACTCAATTAATGCAAATTTTATTTTTTTAGTGCCGTGACCATCGCTGACCTATATGTGGCTCCGCCACTACATGGAAGACTAATGTAGAGCATATTTGCATCTCTGGAGAGGAGATTATGATAAAAACATTATACTAGCTTACAGAGAGAAAACAATGATTTTAGAGTAAACTCATGATAAGTTATGAACACTGATTTTATTTGATAGTATTAACCCAACTTGATCTGTTTATAGTTGCCTTAGTTTTTTTTTTTTTTTTTTCTTCTGCAGCCAGTATTGAGTGCAGTTCTTCTCTTGTCAATTGGTCAACTTACCTTGTAAGATGTAAATGTCAAGGGTTCGAAACTTTTCAAGCTACATATTAAGTTAGATCATTTAAATTGGGCACTGATGTAAAAGAATAAAAGACATTGTCGACAGCACAGTTCACAAAATCTTAAGTCATATCATTTTCCCTCCCTCCAAATCCCCCCATATTGAAGAGGATGGAAAAGGCGGAGGGGTGGGATTTTGGCTCCCTCATTTTACCTTCCATTCCTTCCAACAAGACGGGTTCATCTATGATTTTGATTACGATAGATAGGTCTATTACTGCATTATGCTGATAAAGAATACTGTCTGATCTAGGAATTGTAATGCAGCTACAGATTCAATGATCTGCATTAGGCTACTCTTTTTTTGTAGAAGGCGAATTTCGTCATGTTATTATTCCTTTGATATATTAATTTGGTGGAAAAAAATATTTAAAAAACTAGTAGAAGAATGACGAGTTACAATTCAGATGGTCAATTTTAGGAGTTTATTTAAAAAATAAAAAGTATTATTATCATTGATTAGATTTAAATGGTTTTTTGTCTTCCCTGTGCTCACTTGAACTATGTACTTGAATTTACAGTCCTTCGTTACTGTGATTGTTGTTGCCCTTGGTGTCACACAAGGAGATCTTGGGAGGTTGACATCCTTTTGACCTGCACAATCCTGTGGAGCTTTTCTTTGTGTAATTTACTCTTTGGAACTCGGTGCTGAAGTTACAATTGGCTGCGGTTGGAAATTGATACTTAAAGGCAATTTCTACATGTTAGACTAGTAGTTAATGGAAGTTTGGAAACAGATTAAAGAAAACCTCCTTTTAAATAGGATGTATAATATACATCCTCTTGACTTAATTTAAAGTGTATTATGATTTTAATTTACTAAACTTTAATATTATGCACTCTTAAATATTAACTCGTATAATATGTACAAGTATGACAACAAAGTATCCATCCTTCTACTACCTATAACCTATGTTTTACCACCATCACTGTAACGCCTTGCCTACTAGTGTCATTGATTTTACCATTACACCATTATCATCAACGTCTTAGCATGCACCTTGTGATGTTAATATTGATTGAAAATCATCTTGTATTGCAGTATTTCATTATTGACATTCATTAAAAAAAAAATATATTTAACGGGTAGGGAGTCAAATTTTGAAAAAAGAATACCGTAAACTTGAACGCAATTGTGTTACTTCACAAAAATTGGGAACAAAATTTGCGGCAAATTATAAACTATAATTTCATTTGACGAACAATGATTAGATTTCCAATTCATTCATTGCTTAAAAGTAGCCGAGTGAGAAACGAATTATAAAAAAACAAAACAATAATCAACCAAACCTAGGGCGCAATTTATCATAGTAGTCATTAACACATTTGCAAGCCACGAAGCAACATGCTCAACTTTCAAAAATCTGACAAGAATGTAGTCAACTAAAATTCTGTTCAACACCTCAAGAAATGCAATAGAGTTCTGATATTAACTTAAAAAACATCAAAAGGCCACCATTCTCTTTGGCATCGAAAGTAAAATATAGCAACTCCGGTAGTATACCATAAGAAGTTTAAAGTCTTCTACCCCTTCTACCACTCTTTCTACGTGTGCTATCCGAAGGAATGGGAGTAACATCCTCTGGAGAATCAAGAAACATTAATCAATCAAATAATTAACATTTAACAATAAAAGCCAAACAAATGAAATCAATAAAAAAAATGGGAAATACAATGAATATTAAAAAAAAAACTCAATAAACAAGACATTGAAGGGGCAAATCAAGTGAACTAAGGTTTCCTTAAAAAGGCAAAATACCTATACGACCAATTTTCATTCCTGAACGAGCAAGGGCTCGAAGAGCTGATTGAGCACCAGGACCAGGTGTTTTAGTCTTGTTTCCACCAGTGGCACGGAGCTTGATATGAAGAGCAGTTATGCCCAGTTCCTGCTCCAAAATAAATTGAAATGATACATCAAGCTGACAGCTTCACAGAAAATAACATCCTACTGCTACACAGAGCAAAATCATTGAAAAAGATTGGTCAGTGATACTGGCTAACAAACAGGATGATCAAATTGGAATTCTATCAAATTCATAAAGAAAGAAACAACCTGTTAATAGAAAGCAACATAAATTCTATGTTAAGGAGAAGCCCACTGACCTTGCATCTGGCAGCAACATCCTGCGCTGCAAGCATAGCAGCATATGGAGATGATTCATCTCTGTCAGCTTTAACTTTCATCCCACCTGAAGATAGAAAACAATACACAAGGAAATTACAGCAGTTTTCCAGTATCCACTAAAATAGAAAGACTCAACCCAAATTCATTTATTGGTGAACCATGTTAGCTTGGTGATATACAAATGAATACCCAGTTTTCCAGTATCCATTCTAAAGAAAGATTCAACTTAAATTAATTTATTGGAGAAGAAAGTTAGCTTGGTGATATACAAATGGATACGAAGTTATGTGAATAGAAAACTCAAAAATATTAAGAATATGCAAAACAGAACACTAAGTGCATGTGTTGGATGAGGGTTGACAAAATTGGATTTAAATATAATTGATTTTGCAAAATTGATGATTTTGAAGTGAAGTGATTTATGTTTGGATGTTTTCTTTACAAAATCAAGTTAGTAGTAAAACTCATAAATTTTTTTATACAACGCAAAAGCTACTCAAAGTTGCTTTAACATTCTGGATCCATAATCAATTTTGAAATCTTTTCCAACGTGAAACCATACATACACTAAGCTACCTCAATTGTGGGGTATGGAAATACCTAAGTGCCAACATAAGGATCTCACAAAAAAGATATACATCAGAAAAAAAAAAAAAACTATAGGGGATTAAAAAACACATATATTCACTCTCAGCCAGTAAAATCCACTGAAACTACAATATGGACTATTTCAATATCAATAATATAAAAACATGTGAAAATTTACTAAAAGGCGGGGAAAAAATAGCAGATAAACAATAACCAACATATTTTTTTGGAATTAGCCGATAATTTATTAGGTCTCATGATGAGAAGAGAATAACTCATACCAGTGATGCGAACAAGGGTTTCCCTTCCAGACAAATCAGTGACATGCTGCAATCATAAAAAAATTAAACATGAGATTTGAGATACTGATAGTCGAAGCTAAGAAAAATGCATATACTGACGATGAAGGTGTCGTTGAAGGAGGCGAAGATGCGAGCCACGCCGAAAACATGTTCACCGTCTCTAACGGCTGGACCAAGAGTCACATTTTCCTCCTTTGGCTCCCTAACCTTTCTCCTCGACTGCACAACAAATAAACAAATATATGGTTAGAGTGAAAAGGGGCGCGAGAGACTAAGAGATTTCATGGCCTACGTACCATGGTTGCTGAAGGGTTCGGAGTTCGGAGATTGATGAAGCTTATTAGGGTTTCAAAGCTGGTCCTGCAAAGTGGACGATGGCAAGACAGCGTTTTTGTTTTTATACAGATGTGGAGTAGGGTTTTGCAGGATGCCCCCCACCTTTTTCATTTACTCACAAGTGCCCTTTTTTTCCGTAGATAATATCCCATCCACTGATCTACTCCTCTCAATTATACGTTTCAAATAAAAAATAAATAAATATTCCATTTAGATTATTTTCTGGTGACAATATTTATTTATGAATGTAAAATCATTATTTTTTTCAATATTATAATAGTTAAAGTTATACATTTAAATTTGAATTAATTAAAATATTTATAATCAATCAATATATATGTTAATTAAGGTAACTCGTAATATTTTAAACTAAAATAACTAACTTATTTTAAGGTATATAATTCAATTAGATGGTGTACTTATTATTATTATTAAGCAATACAATTACGTATAATTTAATTTTAATATTTTATGAACATTGATTTCAATTATTTCAATATTATTATTACTTTTATTTCATTTGATAATTTTATTATTCATAATATACTTTTATTTACATTCTTTCTTTATAGTGCGATAATTCTTTTAATATTGTGCTTTTCATTATAAAAAATATATCATTTACTTTAATGGTTAAATTTATTTTAATATATTATTGATGGCATAAAAAGTGGTTAGCTGAAGGAAGTAAGATGGTCAATAGCATGCGGCTAAAAGATAGGCGGTGACAAAACAATTATTTTTAGCAATGTTTTTAAAATTGAATCGGTCCTCGAACTAATTACGGTATTAGTTTAAGTGTCAATGGTTTAATTAAAATTAAATCGATTTTAATAAAATATTTTAATATAATATCCTAGTAATATTAAAAAAATAACATAATATACATAATTAATAATAATAAAAAATAAACTTAGTATCATAAGTTATAATTTTTCTTTTTCTTTTTTTAATAAATCAAAATTACATCGTTTTGAAAGTTTTTTTTTAAAAAAGTTTAAAGCGAAACCTATTAAAAAAAGTTTATCAATTTTTGACCAATTCAATGATTTTGAGTCTGTTTAAGGATGTATTGATTTTTAGAAAACGTTGGATCGGACATGTAACTACTTCCTGAACCTTGTGCATTCGAGTTTCAAGACAATGATTTTTAACTAATGACATATAGTAAAATTGAAAAAGTATTTAGATAAAGCCCATTATTTGATATGAAAGTATTCGAAAAAATATGGATTGATAACATTCACAATATATAATTAGTTAGAATCATGTAATGTCCTAAAATCTAGGATAGTGGGTTAGGAGTTGATAATGATTTGTTATTATTTTATTGACATAGACTGGTCTCAAACCTTAAGATCCTAAAATGATGTACATTGAGATGAAGTTAGCATAATTGAAACCCTATGTGTTTTTATTTCAACCTCGTGAACACATTCATTAATCTTTACTTGGCACATTTATTTCTCAAGCATCATGCTAACCCTCAATGACATTTAAACAATTTTTGGAGGCTTTCCTCTAATTAGTAAATGACATTTGCGGTTGATCCAATGCTAATATGCTTGGGGATAACTTAAAGTTTCAAAACCCTTTTAGGCTTTGAAGTATAGAACCACCTAGGCCATTTAAATAGATATCACATGATGGTGGCAAAAAAAACTTTGTTTGTTGAGATGTAATTCCTTCTAAGCCTAAACACTAGTTACACATCATTTATAATTCTTTGTTGCATTAAAGTCATTTTTCATATTGTGTTTGTCCACAAAAAATCACCTTTGCCTTACTTTAGTTCGCACGCAATCTCACCATCGATAAAAAAATGTTATATATAGTACATATGTTAATATATAATTACTTAAATACTTAAGACTCAAATATGTCTTTGATTCCTCAAATTTAGTTCACTTTTATTTTTTGTCTCCTAAATTAAAATTTATTTTTTAGTGTCTCAATTTCAAAACTATTTTTTAGCCTTTCATTCGGTAAAAAAATGCCACAATTGTGTATGGTTATACATATATTATCTTAATTTAAAAGGGTATTGCAAGACGATTAAGAATTTGTAGCTATCATTAAGCCAATACGTATGTATAAAACTTTGAAAAAAATGATTAAATGAAGAAAAATTGTAACGTTTGAAAGGTAACTCAATGAAGAAAGATTTATATAATTATGACTCACTGAAATAATTAATTATGATTCAATGAAATTAGTATGACTCAATGAAATAATTAGGATTCGATGCAATTAGTAAATGAGCTATAAAAAAAGTATGAGTGAGTGAAAAAATATAAAAAACTATAACATGTCATATTTTTATGATCACATTTCATTCAATAAATTTTTTAGAAATAAAAATATAATTAAGTAGTTAATGTTTAAAAATGTCAGAAGGAAAATAATTTGAAATAATTAAAATACATAAAATAATAATGATATTAAAATAAGAATCTATTTTATATTTTTATTTATCATTTAATTTAACCTTTAATTTTAATAAACTTATTTATTATTCATTTACTATCTCCAAATTTTTACCTAATAATGAAAAAAAAATCTAAATTTTTGGACCTTAATACAGTATGGCCCAAAGAAAGGACAAGCCCCAACCCGAGCCCGATGTTCCAAGTTAAAGTTAGGGTTTCTAGCCTCTTTAAATACGGAAAAACCCTACTTTGCTCCCCTTCATCGTAGCGCCAGACTGAGAGGAAGGGAGAGAGTGTTCTTCGTTTGCTACCTTCTCTCAGAAAAATGGTTACGTTCAGGGTGCGTAAGACTCACACCATTTGGTGTTCGATTTCATTTTCCTCTGTTAATGATTTTTACGAGGTGGTGTTTTGTTATGTTTGTTTGCAGTTTCACCAGTACCAGGTGGTTGGGAGGGCTCTTCCCACGGAAGCAGATCAGCACCCCAAGATTTACCGAATGAAGCTCTGGGCCACCAACGAGGTTCGCGCCAAGTCCAAGTTCTGGTAATGTTTTGTTCCTTTTTATTAGTTCTATTTTTCTGAGATACTGATGTAATGTTTTGCGCTGTGTATTGTTTTCTTAGTTTACGGCTATAGGATTTAATTGCCTCTGTTTTTGAATTCTAGAGTTTAGGGGTTGTTTTTATAATTTTGAATTTTTTTGCTTTCAATTAGGTATTTTCTGAGGAAACTTAAAAAGGTGAAGAAGAGCAATGGCCAAGTGCTTGCTATCAACGAGGTACAATCTCCTTTAGGCATAGGTTTACTTGCTTTATTTTTTCTTTATTAATGTATGGATTTTATTGCCCATGGTTTTGGGAAATTGAAAACTATGGTTAAAATTATCGATTGTACAGCTAATTTTTGCTATTAAAATTTCTTCTGTTGAGGATAAGGTAGAACTTCAGATATTGTTGGTTTGAGTTATTTTTTGCTTGATGTTGGTATTAGTATTGTGGAGTGTATCTGATGAAATAGGTGAAGAAAGCTATAGTCGAGGGTAATGAAATGGATAGTTACTACCAAGATTGTGTTCATAATTATGAAAGATAAGAATAAAGTCATCTTTTTTTCCCCAACAATGTGTTAGACTAAGGTGATGTTTTACTTCAGTATGCTGTGTCAACTTGGTTTGTTGAAAGTTTTAAGGTCTTTGTTTTTATAATTAATTGTGGGCAAGATGTTATATTTTTCTATGATAGCCTTTGTTTTGCTTATAGGTTGCATTGTAATTGCGTTTTGTCGTTGTAGCTCACTATTTTAAATTGTTTTTGTTGACTTAAAAGGTTATCATGGATTTAGCTTAATAGATTGTTTTTAATGATATGCAACTTCAGACAAATTAGCTTATGGACAAACTGTTTCTTGATAACCCATGTTTTTAGTAGCTAAAATTATCTTCAAAGGAAAAAAGTGTTCAATGGAAGGTCTTGTGTTTTTTTTTAAAAAAAAAATTACTTTCAGTATTACTATTAGAGTGCCCTGCCCTGTTGAATTCAAAAAATTTATGCAGTAATTTCGTAATGTTTAGAATAGTTGCTGGTTTTGCCTGTTGAATTACTTTGTATCATGACATGTTTATTAATGGACATCTTTGTATGTTTCAAATCTGTTGAAGTGCAGATATATCATAATGTTTAGAATAGATGCTTATTTTGCTCTATCAATAATCTGTTGAGTTAGTTTGTGTCGTGGCATATTTATTAATTGAGTCCTTGTAATCTCGCAAAGTTATTTCTGGATTTGCAGATTATTTCAACTCAGTTTCAGATACAAAGTTAGTTTTCTGTTGGCTAATTGTGGGGGCTTTGTTGTGTTGAATTATTTTATTTTTCAGATTTTTGAGAAGAACCCAACCAAAATTAAGAACTACGGGATATGGTTGCGGTATCAGAGTAGGACTGGTTACCACAACATGTACAAGGAGTACCGTGACACCACTCTAAACGGTGCAGTTGAGGCGATGTACAATGAAATGGCTTCTCGTCACAGGGTCAGGAGCCCTTGCATTCAAATTATCAAGACTGCGACCATCCCAGCTAAGCTTTGCAAGAGGGAGAGCACCAAGCAATTTCACAATTCCAAAATCAAGTTCCCATTGGTCTACAAGAAAGTTAGACCACCTACCAGAAAGCTGAAGACCACATACAAGGCCAAAAAGCCCAACTTGTTTATGTAATGTGGTTGATGTTTGATTTACAAATACTTGGTGTCTATCAGGCGTTTTCAGTAGAAACGTTCCCTTTGGTTTTTTACTGCCAGATTTTGTTTCAGGTTGTTTTTAGACTATTGTCATTGGGTTTATCTTTATGTTTCTGTTGGATATTATCTTTGATCATTTTGATAATTGAGTAGAATTGAACAAATTTAACCAAGATGTTATTAATTCTGAATATCGCCTACAAGAGTCGTAATGCAAACCTTTGTACATCTATATCTTAATAGATGCTGTCGAATGACCCGAAATCAGGTTGGTTTTTGATACTTGGTAATACTGGGTCTATGGAAATTGGATGTCAGAATTGAGTCACTGGGCTAACTAACACTACTATGTTTTGAACTCGTGTTTTCCCAAGAATCCACATAAGTCTCAAAAATTAATATATCTGTGCATAATTTTGTCAACGGTAATATATGGCATAATTTTGAACAAATTTTAAGTATGACTCAGTACAAAATTACCTAAATCTCAAAAAACGTTGTTGACGCTGTCTTTTAAATAGCAAAACAAGGAGAGTGACTTGTTAAAAAATCTGCAGGGATGAATTTTGTTTACGCTCTCGACAATAAGCAATTCTTATGGGAGTGTTATTCGATACTAACTTGTTTAGCAATTCAAGGCACCAAAAGTGTCATTAGAGATATAACAACTTAACGAGTTATAAAAATTAGCCAAGAGGAGGAGCCATAGGCATAGCTCTCTTTTATTGGAATTGGTAAGACATAACAAATAGTAATATTGGAAAGTTATATTATCTTATTTCGTTTAATAAAAATATTAATAATAATATTTTTTTAAAAAAAAATCATTACGTTACCAAATTATTAGGAAGATAAATTATTTGAAATAAATTAAAATATAAAATGTAATGATTTTTTGAAAATGTTTATAGTTACCAAATTTGAAGTTATAGTTAAAGAATTAAATGTTCTTTTACACTTATCAACTATTTTAACAGTAAATTTATTAAATACTTTTAATTTAATCAGCTAACAAATTAATTTTCAGTTAACTTTTTAGTTTTCAATACACTCGCTAGTAACGGAATTGAGAGTAGTAAAATGAAATCTGATTTCATCCGACTATTACCATTTTCCATATAGAGGAACCAGATCTTGATTTTGCTTCAACTGGCTATTTCAGTTGTCCTTGCTTTGGTTTTGGACCTTTGTAATAGTGTGTTTTCTTGTCATTATTTTCATAATTTTCTTTTCAATGAATTAAAAAATTGAAACCATATTTGTGATTTATGAGAAAATGTTGTTTTTCTCTAATGCATTCTACATTATATTTGATGCTTTTGCTTTGATTTTGGAGAGGATAATGAATGAATGGAATGAAACTTCAACATATTTTCTAACTCAAGCTTCATGGTTATATTTTCTATTTTAAATATATTTCGTAAGATAAATAATTTAATTTTTAGTTTTTTTTTACTATCTTAATAGTTTGTTTGACCAAAATATAATTATTTATTAAATGAGTTTATTTCACTAAGTCTTAATTGTTTAGTTGATTATCTTTTTAAATGTTCTTCATTTAACGTTTGAGGCTTATAAGTTCTCAGCTTATTGCTTTTTCTGTGATGGATGAATAATGAATTTACTGGCCTTGATATTTTCTTTTTTTGGACATTCAGGCTAAAATTATTTCATATAGCTAAAATTCTCTACACCCCTGATTGCATTTTATTTACAGTTAATGGACTTCAGTTTCTAATGTCCAAGAAAGAAAAAAGGAATTAAAGATAGGAGTTACTGATACCTTGTACCATACACTGGATACTAGGGATATATAATGGTTTCTCTTGTATGGTATATCATCATTCGTCAATGCAACATTTACAGGGCGTTATATAAAAGCCAACCATTAAGAGAACCTTAAAAAGAACAAGGTTTTGGACTAACCTTTTCCCAGAGGAATATGTTTCTTTCATTGCATTGGTTTACCTTTTCCTATAAAAAATTGTAATGCATGTTAAAACAAAAAAGTGATTCTAGGAATTAAGTGAGTCAAATGTGTACTCCAGACTCTACTCTAGTCAAGATATTCCTCAATGGCAAAATCTGAGTTGTTGACACTTACCATAAGTTGCTTGTTGGAAAGAGAAATACACACAGGAATATAATTGACTAATATGGGTCTCTCTTTTACATCTTTTCTGGACCCGTAGTATCGTTTCCTTTTGTTTACAAGTATTGGGTCGTTTTCACTTTATTTTTTGGTGCCTCAAGCTGCATTGTTGGTTTGTATGCAACTGAGAGGTGATTTTATGAAATGTTAAAGAGTGCATTCAAGAAAAAGTGAAGCTCGATTGGTGTAATTGTAACCACGTATAATCTTTCTAATTCCTGGGTTTATTATGAAATGGTATTATACATGGTTTTGCGTGTAGTTATTGTATTTAATTTTAATGTTTACACAAAATAAGAACTTGCGGGGATAGTTTAGTTGGGACTGAAGATTTGAAGGTCACGTATACAATCCATGCTCACCGCTAAAGTCTATGATTTTTTTAAAAAAATTTATATCGAGCATATATTTTCGTTAGTGTCTTCACTATTTGGATACTATCATACCTAACCATTGGTTAAATTAACTATAATAGAAGAACTTACATTGAGCAAAACCAATGCTTACAAATAAATAATCTCAAGCTGGTGATCGCATCTTGCAAAATTAGGCAATGTAACAAGTCTGAGAAGAAGAATAAACATGTTCTAATGATGGGGGACAAGATCGCCTATACAATATGATAGCACTAATATCCTTGTCTTGTTTAACTAATAAATATTCTTGATACGCACTCAAAGATGTTGAGGTTTTTGTAGTTTCCATGAATTTATATACTACTATTTAGGTTTTCAATGTGTCCTTCACGTCTTTTGCACACTGTTGACTTTATCTTACACTCACTCTTTAACCATATATAAATCCAATACACCATTGCAAATTCAAAACCAGTTTCCTTGTCATGACAAATATATATACACATAATCCATTGCTTACAGACTCTACACTATGTGCAAGAGGAGGAATATTGTAAATAGTCTTATCTTTACATATGTAAACAGACTATTTTCAGATTTGAATTTACGATCAATAAATCATCAAGACACAACTTTACTATTGTGTCAAAGTTCGTCCTCCAGAACAAATATATATCTATATAAACTAAAAAATATAACAATGATAAAAGTCTTTGACGACAATGAAACAGCTTGCTCAGGATCATTTAAGTGATGAGTAAAGAGATAGGGTTGAAGTACAGGAAAACTTGAATGATGCAAGCAACAATAATGCAAACATAAGAACAACATAGCACTGGATGTCTGGGAAAAGGGGAAGATTCGTAGCCCATTCAATGGACAGAAAATGCCCCATTGTGGCGTCAACGTGATCCTCTGAAAGGAAGCATCATGTGCATACTGGATGTCTAGTAAGTAGCAGGGTGGGTCTGCAGTAGTAGTCTCATCTTCGGTCAAAACCCCACCATTTATAGCCCACTTCCCATGTGGACTTGTTTTATGCATTTACTAACATAAACGGCTAGCTATGACTAGGTCTCCATCACACATTCAAACCTTTCCTCAATCTTTTCAATTCCAAAATACTACTCTATTTCATCAACTTGATTATAATGAGATTCCAAAAAGAAACAAAAAAAAGATCTAGCCAAAGAAGGACAACATCTAGACATAAAGTTTTATGGATTACTTTTTTTATATTATATTGTGGTTGTGAAATATTTACTAGTTTTATAAAAAAATCTGATTAATTATCTTAATAGAGTCTTATCTTTTTTTACTTTTTTTTATTCATAAAACTTTACTCTACAGTATTTCTTAAGAGATATGATCCTAATTCTTTCTATTCAACGTAATGATGATTTTAAAAAAATTAATTTTTTTTAATATTATCCTTCAATTAAACTTGAGGTTTTATTTCAATAATAAGTGTCAATTTTATCACATGAATTGATAAAGCAAAAATTTGATTTTGATAGAAGAATAATATAAAAAATATTTAAGTGTAATTAAGTTTTTATTGGAGAAATCTATAGGATTGACACAATGATGTAAGACTTCATGGCATTTATATTGGATAAATGACTTATTTAATGAGAGAATTCGTGTTCGATTTTCACAATGAAAAAAATTCTTTGGACAAACCATAACTACATATTATGAGTGGAATTGGTTTTTGATCCATTAGGTTTGAAGAAACTCATGATCTCTTACCTAGAAAAAAAAATTAGCTGGGAAAGAATTAGTAAAAAAATTACATTGTTAAATTGTTTGAAAATGCACCAATAGCGACATAGTATTCCTGGGTTTTTATATATGACATGTATTCTTTTTTTAAAAAAATATTACTAACAGAACTCATGCATACACATGATTATGCTAGGTTCACAACGATTGGAGTGGTTAACAAATTAAACCTCAACTCATTCCAAAGTTTATGTGATGCTCAATTTCAGGCAATCTATATCAAAGAATGAATATTTACCCAATTACTACGTTTCTACTCTACAAAACACCGGCGCAATCTAGCTTATACGCCAAACAAACACAAACTATATAAATCACCGACATTTTTTGTAACTTACGTGAGTGCGTTTTGATTTCAGAATTTGGGCAGTGACATCATCATGCAGGACCTACTTTTTACCTGTAGCCGGTTTCTCCACCACAGTCAACGACCCTTTTCCACAGTCCACATCCTCTTCTTTTAAAATATTTATTCATTTTATTAATAATTAATCTTTATTAAAAAATTACTTATTATTTTTAATAAAAAATTTCTTCTTAATCATATTTTATATATTTATAAAATTCAAAATCCAGATTTTAGTGACAAAATCAAGTGTCACTCAAAGAAACGATCCGGTCATTTTGCTAATAACACAGGTTTGATCCCGTGGATTTTGCACCGTATTAACGCTCTCCACATTGAAAAAAGTTAATGTAAAATAAGTTTAATTATATATATATATATATATATATATAAAACTTACATAATACATACTTTAGTCTAGAATCACATTGCATAAATTAAAGATCACTGATAAATGATAATATATATACACTTAAAAAATATTTTTAAGAAGTTGTTTAGTCACATCTTGCACTTGTACCGATGAAAATATCTTTTACCGTCCGTTTCATTCTTCTATATTGGATCTAGCCGTTGGATTTTTTTTCACTTTCTTTGTGCTGCTGCTCCCCGCCACAGAATAATCTCACGCGCTTCGACTTGGCGTGTGGTCCACATGAACGGGACTACATCAGAAAACTAATGGAGTGAACGTGAAGTGAAGATAAAATTGCATTTTCTTTTATCTTAAATTAAAATACTTATAGTGTTGAATAGAGATTTGCTAAGACTTATTAGTGGTTGTTTGATTTATAAATTTAAATTTAAGTTTAGAATTGATTTTACATATATTTTTATATGTTTGATTTTATTTTAAAGAAGGATTTATAATTGATTATAAGTTTAGAATTTAACTTTAAATAATTTTTATGTTTGATCTAAAATTTTGTACTGAATTTTATTACTAATTTGATTTTTTAATTTTAAAATATTTAAATATAAATTATATCACTTCAAAATTAATTTTAACTAAATTAATTTTGTTAATATTTATTCAAATATACACTTAATGCATCTATATTTGTAGTTGGAATTATTGTGACACATATTTCAATACGAATCAAAAAGAATAAAAATAAAATGAACACAAAAATAATGATTTTGATCTGTTGAAAAAATTATTTTTATCTCAAATGTAATTTAATAATGAAAAATCAAACATGCATTTATCAGTGAAAAATATGTTTGAGGTAAAAGTACTTTTTGAAAAGAAAAAAAAAGGATAATTGTTTTTGTTTTTATTTTGTTTGTATCCATTCAATTATATTAGAATGCGCAGGGTAACAATTTCAAGAACAAACCAAACCAAACATGTACATAATGATCTATTGAAGAAGAAGTACATTTTACATATGAAATGAAGTAGAGCAACACAAAGGGTAGGAACACCTTTAGACTCCATTTGATAGAATAGAAAGAAATGAAATGAAAATGAATTAAGATAAAAAAATTTGAATAAAAATTAAACATAAAAGTATGAATATTATTTCAATTTATTATTCATTTCTCTTTTTTTTTTTCTTTCTTTTACTCAAACGAACGGACCCTTACAATCCTCCGTCAAAAGCAATCGTTTACAGTGATGGTAAAGATATTCAAAGTAAACGAATAAAAATGAAAATATTAACAGTAAATAAAGGAAAATGAATGTTAGCGTTATACATATTCATATATTCTGACCAAACACAAAAACAAAACCTTCTGTATGTGTTGAGCACTATGTTTTGTTGCTTTTAAAAGAAGAATCAAGCGACGTGAAACTAAAAAAAAAACAAATAAATAGAAAAATAGTTGAGAAAAATCTTATCAATTGCAAAATTGAAATTTATTAAAAAATACATTACGTAATTTTTTCATAAATATTTAGTTATAATTATTAACTGGTGTAATGCTATTAGTGTATAGTAATGAAAATGATAAATACTTCTGAAAGATTTTTTTTTAATTCTAATAAGGATCAAAAGGTGCAACACAAAAACAGAAATGATCTTTTACTACTGCTAACAAACTAGCCAGCAAAAGCAATATTTTAGGAATATGAGAGAGTTTCTTCATAAACCAAATAAGTTAACTTTAAAAGTTCTTTCACGTAGAGTTTCTCTATAAATAAAATAACTTAATGGTAGAAGTTCTTTCACGTAACATAACTTTTATAAAAGATGAAAAAGTTTTTATAAATTAGTTTGTATATAAATTAATTTGACCTTGTAAAGAAGTTCGTTGATTTTTTTATAAAAGTATTTTTAAATAAGCTTATCCAAATAGATCTTCGTAACTTCCCTATTTTCAATTTTAAAAAATCATTTAAAAAATATTTTTATTACGAAATGAATATTAAATTGAAAACAACTCTTTCAACCCTAGTGTGGCAAATTGGGCAAGGAAAAATACCCTTGGGCAAATCCAACGCTATATAATTAAATAATATTAAATAAAATAAACTTTTAGGAATTAAAAATATTTTAAAGTATTTTTTATGTAATATTAATGATATTTTTATTTTGTTAATTTAGTCTTTCAAGTTTTCTAGAGTTAATTAATTCATATTAACATGGTCCAAGTAAAATTAAACCTAATCCCTTTAAATAAGATATTGAATTCGATAATTATTGATAAAAAAACATTATTCAAAATGAGGAAACACTCCACTAAAATGGTTTATCAAATTTCTTGAAAATTAATAATCATTACTTTCTTCTTATGTCCTTTAATGTTTTAGCTTTGTATTTTTTTTCTCAAAGCATTTGATATTTTTGAATTTTTAAGTCTAATTAATACATTTTTCTCAAATATATCTTTATATATTATTCATCACTAATGGTATAAACATTAAAGGTGAGGATATTAAATATTAATTTTTAGTTCAAAATATAATAATTTTAGTTTATTAAATATTTATTAATTTATGTGTAATAATCTTAAACATAAAAAAAATAAGAAAAGGATATTGTAGTAACAAAGTTGTATATACTCACTTGATCCCCTTTAATATTTGTTTCGAGAAATTTAAATATCCGTGGATAGATGTGATTATTCGAGTTTGACAACTCTACTCTTTATTTCTAAAAATCCAATTTTCAATCCCCTCACTTGAAAGGCAAATTTCTTTCCATTTAATATCTTTGTGCTGCAAATCAATGCAATCATAGTTCCGTGTCTTCCCAACACATGGAAACAATAATATATGTCATTCACGTAAAGAGAGCTAAAGCATAATGATACAAATCTCATAAAAATACTTTAAATTTCATATATTATTAATGCAAAAAAATGACACTATTAATCAATTAAAAATTATTTTAAATTATTTATTATAAAAAAATTATATATTTATCATATTTAACGATATGTAGTTAAACAATAATATAAAATACTTATCCATTATTTATGTATTTTAATTAAATTCAGTACAAAAGTCGTACAAATGCTAATATCTAGAAAGGAAAGTGTTAATCAATCCGGACACTTTATAGATCTTCAAGGATGTTAGAGATCTAATTTAATTTTGTCTCTAAGATGAAAAGAAAGTTTCATTAAATATTTTTAATTTAATCTTGTGTCAGATTAAAATAGGTCTAGTTAATTTATTAGTGGATATATACTACTTAGATTGAAAATGCTTTTGTGGGTATTATTCTTGTTATTATTGCTGTTGTTGTATGTCTGTGATAAATTAACACGTGTCAACGTATAAAAAAAATCACTTGTCAAATTATATTTAGGTTACTTTTCACTCATTAGAGAAAATTTATATAATCTATCCTTTTATAATTTTGTTAATGCCACATTGCCACCTACGAAAGATATAATAGAAAGAAGATATTTTATGTTTTGTAAGGTGAAAAAAATATGATACATTTTAAAAATAATATAATTATCTCCTTTTACCATTATTTTATTGAAATTAAGTTACTTTTTTTCAAGCCGGAATTAAGTTACATTTTAAGTTACTTATTCTCTAACATTTTGCATTTTACGTTATATAATTAATAGTATGTATGCTTGTCATTGTCTTACTAAATGTCTCATTTTAGGTTAATCTGATTCCATCCTAATTAAGTCTGTCTTAATTACATATCTCTCTCTCTCTCTCTCTCTCTCTATATATATATATATTATTAAACTTATTCGAATTTAAAGACAATTCACGTTTAAAAAACTGGACCCGTTAAAATTTGAGATTAAATAAATAAATAAAAAGTATAACTCCTCGCAATCCATTCTGGGAATATCCCTAATGGTATTGAATATTGAGATATTAAGATCTACTTATTTGTTACAGTTATACTATTCTAATTTATTTTTTAAATTGTACTTATTATAATATAAAATGTCAGCATTTAAAAGTAACATTGTGTTGGGTACACTCAGCATGTACAGATGTACTAGCTAGCTTGGCTTGTAGCCGTGCTCATGGATAACAAAATGCACATTTAACAATATTAAAAATAAGCATTGTTTTTGTTAAAAAAATGCTCATATATAAAATATCTTTACATAATAAATATAAATTCTTATTATAAAAAATAAAACAATCCTTGTAGATATCTTTATATTCCTATTATCACTATATTTTTTTATTTTATAATTATGACACACTTCTCTAAACGTTTCATAAAAAAATTAAATCAATTTATCAATTTACATAAAAAATGAATTTTCACTTAAATTTAATCAATTAATATAAAATATAATGATATATTTATAAAATAAAAGAATCTTTGATTAATTAAATTATGTTTAAGATTATCAGAATTTAAAAAAACTGCATTGTTATATTTTAATATATATAAATATATATCATTTCTTGATATTTTTAAAATTATACTCTGTTTTACATGTATTTCTTACCACCTTCTCTTTATACGAGTGATAAAGATTTTAAATTTTCGTAAATAATGTTTCATATTTGAGTATTGTCACAAACCAAAAAAATTGAAATAGTTGTACCTTCTTCATCTATTGAATTCAAGTCAAATTGGTGAAAGCCCAATGTGCTTTCATATAATATACCAAAGAGTTTCCAAAAAGCAAAGAAAAATATATATCACTTGTGATTCTGTTTACCAATTGCCATGTTGGGCGATAGCTAATATTTTAGTCAAAGAAATATTAATTGTAAGAAAGCAACATCAACGAAATTGTTTAAAAGGAATTACAAATACAAAAGAAATAAAGAAACATACAATTTAATTTTATGATCATTACAATTACAAGTAGGCCATTGGAACAAAAAAAAAATGTTACTAATAGACTTTTTTTATTGTGATTTGATTGAATTTGTTGAAAGTTATAAATTTAAGTAAATTTTACTTCTTATTTAATGATTTTAATAAATTTCATCTCTTTCATTTCATAATAACATTGTGTTTGGTATGAAAGGCAAAATATTTTTGGGAAGACGAAAATACCTGCGACGGTTTGGTATGAGCGAGAAACCAAAGAGTTAAATTGGAACGTTGTGCCGTCGAGGGCGCGCAACGGATTGATCTCTCTCTCTTTGGGGAATTGGTGGAGTAGACATGACGGTGACTTTTTGGGTAAATTGTCTTTTTTACCCCCACCTTGGTGCTTTAATTCCGGTTAACTACACAAATCTATGTTGAGTGTAAAGCATTGCAACCTGTGCGACGGTGGACGAAGATTCGGCATCCACACGAGGACGAGAGGGAACACGACAAGAATTTATCCTCTGGTCAGATCTCGTCAGGGTATGGATAGTGGTAGCGTCTCGAGTACCTCCATGTCTCCTACAACAAGCTCAAGGGGACAATCTCGCCGGAGATCGGAAACTTGACCAGCCTCCGGGAGCTCTTCATCGGCTACCATCACACCTACACCATCGACATTCTGCCGGATATCAGGAATTCGTTGGAGCTGCTGAGGCTCCACTCCGCGTATTGCGCTTTGTTCCACCATATATTCCGACGACGTTCGAAAGCCTCAGAAACTGCACACTTGTTCATGATAGGGACACACATTCACAAGGGCACAATCGTATTTTCGTCAATTTTTTTAATTCTCTCCTCTTATTTCTACTATATTTCTCATTTTTCTTCTTCAATCAAACAATTCAACATTCATTTTTATTTCTATCCAAATTTTCTTTTATAAAATTATCTCCTATTTTTATTTCTCTCTTTATAATCAAACATGCCATAAGTGTCACGTAAGACAAAAAAAGTTCCAAAATAATTTTTATTTTTATTTTTTTAATATAATATTAAAATTTTAATTTCATAAAATTAATACTTTCTTTTATCTATCTGATCAATAGTATGTTTTTTGAGACTCACAATTGAATGAGTTGAGTTTCCACCGTCAATATATATATATATATATATATATATATATATATATATATGTGTGAAACCCTATGAATAAAGTAAAAAGTTGAATTGGATTTTTTTTTTTTTTGGAAGACTGAACAATCCGAAAAAGGATTTTAGTTTTTTCTTCTTCTTCTTCTTTTTAGAGGAAGTTGGAGTTTGTTAAAGTTAGAACATAATGTATCCGTAGCGTTAGTAGTATTAAAATATTTTGTAAGATCTATTTTTTTTTCAAATAAAGAAGCATTGTTTCTGCAAACAACAATAGTTACACGTAAGTATTTAATTAATTTTTCCACAAATATTCATTTAAGAAAGTCAAAAGGTACTACAAACTGATGTTTTTTCCTTCTATAAATCAAAATCAATTTATTTATGTACTTAACTTTTATTCAACTTCTCTCATTTAACTTAAAAAAAACAAGGTATGTATTTGATCTTAGTTTAAATGAAAAGTTCAATTTATTATTTATTATTTTTGTTTCATAAGTATTTATGAAAAATTATCTAAACAAGGCTTATATATTATTTCTGAAAATTGAAATAAGTGTCATATGATAAAATTGTTCTTAAAGTGGTGATCTTTACGTAAAAGCTTAAATGATAACGAACGCTTTTACTACTATTAATTATTAATTTATTATACTCGTAAGATAATAAAATTTCACATGTAATAGCTAGGAGTGTTTATGATCTATCCCGTCTTAATAACTTGCCTTGATATGGAGTTAATTTAAACAAATTTAGATTTTAAAAACTAGATTTAAAATAGTTCAGGAACGTATTTAAATTTGATCTTGAGTTGTCTTAACTCATGAATAAAATTATATATTAGTAATAATTATTGCAATTTTATTTTATCTAACTCTAAATTAAATTTATATATATAAATAAATAAATTTTTAATTGAAATTAAAATTAAAAGGACCTTACATTTATTCAATATATTACAATCTTATCTAAATGTTAAGTCAAAATTTCTTAAACTAACAATAATCACTTATCACGAATGAAATTAATCTTTAATACACAATAAATTTAGGAACAATCATAATCTTTAATTTTTTTTAAAAAAATATTACAAACTTATCTAAATGCTGAGTCAAATAAAATTCCTTTTATATGAACAACAAAGAAGCAAGGACTGAAAGCTAGTTAGGGGATAAGTTTTTGGTTGTGTAGGGGAAAGTATCCCATGGTGGTGGTCACATAGTAAACTCTTGTGACCTTTTACCCCTTTTAAGGAAGATCCTCCTTTTTTGCCACGTGGGGCCAATAGCATCTGTTTCGTGCTCTTTTTTTACATATGTTGTCATCACCGGTCAGCCATAGTCCACAACACGACTAATTTTAATTTAATTAATTCATAAATTAATGAACTAACCTTCGCTTTATTTTTTGGGTCTGACTCAGCAGAGATAATAGTTTAAAAATTAAAAGATAAAAATATTTAATGTAAAACTATAGAATAAAACAAAAATATCATAAATAATATAATTATTTTCATTTTTAAATATTTTTTTAAGTTTAAACACTAATTAACATTTGCTTTGTTTTTTTCATCAAGTCATTAGAAAGGACAACTTTGTCATATCTTCCATACTCTATTTGACTCCCACTATTCCACATGTTGAAAATCAAGGACATTTTCGTCTTTTAAGAATTTTCTCTCTTTCACTACTCACCCCTAATAAAACTCCACCTGCTCCCAAGCTTAGTCCAAATCAGCACAATTTTACAATTCCTGAGATTCTCTCTCTTAAAATATAAAATAAGTATTTATATTTATTTGAACAATAATAACAGTAATAAGGCGAATGAAAACAAAAATAAAGAGAGATAATATATATTTGGTAATATTTGTGGGATGTGTTGGCGGGTGCATATAAATAAATAAAACCAACCAACAAACTCACAGACCAATAAAAGAAGCCCCCTCAGAGAGAGAGAGATAAAAAATCAGCTTTGAAACTGAAAGAGAGAGTAAGTGAGTGTGTGTGTGTGCGAGAGAGAGAATCAAGAGAGAGAGTGAGAAGAAAACAGAGACAAACGCTGTCTGTGCGAGTCAGAGAGAGAGAGAGAGAGAGAGAGAGAGAAACCCCGGAAAATCAGAAATCTAACTTCCATTTTTTCTCTCTTTAGTTTCCATTTGATCGGAGTCTCTCATTGTGGTTTCCGATTAGCGTTGAGTCAGCTCCGTTTTCCGGTTTGGCTAAGTGCAATGGAGCAGTACGGCCGGTCCAGTGAAGGTTCGCGGTCTGATCCGTTGCCGGAATGTGCCGGGCCCGAAGCCCAAACCGGGCTCGAAGGTATCTAATTAATCTATTTAGCTATTGTGTTTTTGGTGTTTGTGATTTAAGGGTTTTTTTTTGGGGGGAGGGGGGAGGGGAATGTGAAGCGGGTTCGATCTTGATTGTGGAAAATGCAGAGCCTATGTGGCAATTGGGAATGGGTGGTGCTGGGGAGGAATCGTATCCGCAACGCCCCGATGAGGTTGATTGCACTTACTATTTGAGGACTGGCTTCTGTGGCTTCGGTTCCCGCTGTCGGTTCAACCATCCTCGTGATCGTGCCGCGGTAACTATTCTTCTTCTTGCTTTAAAGGGTGTGCTTTTATGTTCGCAATTTCGTCTGATCTTGCTGAAAATCGCGATGTTTTTCGTTATTTCACTGAGATTAAGATGTTTGCATTGTGCACTATGATTTGGTGTTTTGTAATTTGTTTGTTTATGTGTTGTTTAGGTTGTTGGAGCTGAGAGGACCGCAGGGGAGTATCCGGAACGAGTAGGCCAGCCTGTGTGCCAGGTGCTGTTTATGGTTCTGCTGAATGATTGAGTTTGGTGGTTCACACTGTAATTCATTGCTTTTTTTTTTTTTGTGTGTGTGTGTGTGTGAAATAATGTCGTTGAGGATGGATGGAGTGTGGTTATGTTTTTTATTTTCGTTGTTTTGAAGTTCGTGACTATATCTGCTGATGGTTAAAATGCAGTATTACATGAGGACAAGAACATGCAAATTTGGTTCGTCTTGCAAGTACCATCACCCCAGGCAGGCAGGAGGCGCTGCTGCTACTCCTGTGTCACTAAGTTATTATGGATATCCATTGCGACCGGTCTGTGTCACTTTTTTGAATTTACTTACATAAGGCTAAGCGTGTTTTGTGAATGTTCAGTTTTGTTTTCTGACTGTGGAAAGGTTTTGATCTGAATTTGAATGTTTATAAATGATAATGATAACAGGGTGAGAAGGAGTGTTCCTATTATGTGAAAACAGGACAATGCAAGTTTGGTGCAACTTGTAAATTCCACCATCCAGTTCCTGCTGGTGTCCAAATTCCAGCCCCATCAACTTTGCCTGTACCGGTACCTTCGCCATTATATTCAACCATGCAGTCCCCACCTGGTCCTTCGTCCCAGCAAATTGGGGTGCTGGTTGCAAGGCCTCCTATGATGCCTGGCTCATTAGTACAGAGCCCCTATGGACCTGTGGTACTGTCCCCTGCCATGGTACCTATTTCTGGCTGGGGTCCTTATCAAGTAGGTCAACCATTTCTTCTTGATTGCTCAGTCAAATTATATGTGCATTCATTGAAGCCATTAACTATTGAGTTCTTGGTGCAGGCTTCTGCGACAGGTGCTGTTCTTCCTTCTGGTACTCCATCTAATGTTGGTTCACCACAGCTTTATGGGATAACCCAACTACCTTCACCAGTAGCTGCCTATCCTGGACCTTATCAACCTTCTGGTTCCCCAGTTGGTCCTTCAAGCAATAGTCAGAAGGAGCAGGCATTTCCAGAAAGGTCTAACCAACCAGAATATCAGTATTATCCGAAAACAGGGGAGGTTAAATTTGGTCCATCATATAGGTATAACCCTCCACCGGACATGAGTGCACCAAAAGCAAATGTGATCCTTAGTCCTGCAGGTCTTCCTTTGCGCCCGGTAATGGCTGCCTCTCAACTTTATTGTAATATATGGCGCCTTTTATTGAGCTATGAATTACATATGCATGATCCATCTCCCCTCTTCCACATAGTAGGAAAAGGCTTTGCTGTTGTTGATCCATCTTTCTTCCAACAGAGTTCTGTAGTTTCCAGAGATCAAACTAGCTATTTGTGAATTATAACCAAATTGACTTCTTATCATTTTGTTTTCAATTTCAATAGCTTTTTGGGGGATTTGAAACATGTTCACTGAAACCCAAGCTTAGTTTGCAATTCATGCTTGAGAACAAATCGTAGTGAATCATTATTCCTTGTTTTTGTGCTTTGATTATTTTTAAGATACACTTTTCTTGGATGGTGAGCCTTTTTGTTTATACTTTCATGTGTCAGGCATTCATGTTGGGTTATATCACACCTGTACCATTTTTAAAATTTAGATGAAAGATCATTTGATGAAATGATATCAAGAATGCCTAGTGAATGAGTGTTTTAATCATTAAGTTGGATGATATTTGAACTCTTACATCTTTAGTCTATTGGGGATTCTTCTAGAAGAATTTGAAAGCAGATAGGTAAAACTGTTTTAATATTGTCGCCTTGAGCTTGATTGTACCTTTATGAGAGTGGAATTCCCACTTTGTCATACATTCATTTTAGTGGGGCTTCTTGTTCCTTTCTTTCGGTGTATGTTATGTTAAATATTTTTGTCTCATTACTATAGCTGCACCCAGGAGTAAAAGTTCAGTTAGAAAGAGCTTCAAAATCTGTGTGGATATGTTTTCTTCCTGAGCAAGGAAAACTGTGTACTATAAACATTTAAAACTTACCTTGACTCTTTTAAGTTTGTATGAAAGCACTGAAACATCATAAATTCTTTTGATTAATGTTATCATGTTCTGTTGTATTTGAGTGCTACTCTGA
>PYAF01005900.1:1436184-1479477 GCA_007407185.1 Glycine tomentella
TTTTTTTTTTTTTTTTTTTTTTTTTTTTTTTTTTTTTTTTTTTTTTTTTTTTTTTTTTTTTTTTTTTTTTTTTTTTTTTTTTTTTTTTTTTTTTTTTTTTTTTTTTTTTTTTTTTTTTTTTTTTTTTTTTTTTTTTTTTTTTCTGTGTACTGCTTAAGGCAATTTCATGAGTCATGCATATTATTGTTAGATCTACTACCGATAATGAATTTGTGTATTTCATTTTTATCCTTTTATGGCCGGCATATATATCTTTCCCACATTTATGGAAGATTTCATTCTTTAGTACATGAAAGTTTTACAATTCATCTTTCAGTAGCTTGCTTGTAGATTATAATTTATGATCTCGTGTATGTTAACATGCTATTGGTTACTGGGTAATGATCTTATGACACCTTAAGTGCCTGTTACAGTGGTATTATCAAGATGTACTTTGTATGAAATCGTTTTTGAAATGTTATTCATACATAGGGTGATAAGTTGCTACTTTGAATCCGAATAACACTAAGTCACTAACCTATTTGTTCCAAATTTCAAGCCATAGCAATCATAATCTGTATGTCATATGCACATCTAGGGCTTGAAAACTCAGGAGTCAGAAATAAAATACTGATTCCAAACCAGGAATGGTTTGGTACAGTACTTGATTGAATAATAGGATCATAGGAACAAGGTTGAGAATCTGTGCCTTGTGGCAGTCCAAAACCATATTTTTCACTTAGATGGTTGCTATCACAAGTTCAGTTGGTACTCTGAGATCTTGTAAATGAATATAGTGTACTCCTATTTAAGATTCTTATGCCAATAAGTAGTCCTGCATACAAGTTGTCAGTATTCAGATATCTTCATTCCCCACTAGGGAGGGGGTGGGGTGAGAGTGGTCAGGTGTGTTAATGGCCGTATGGGTGAAATTGGCGCTTGTTACTTAAAATACACATTTAAACATCATTGCGCATAGTCTTAAGAATGGTTATCATGAATGGCAGGGACTAAAACTGAAGTCTGTGGACGGATCAAATTAGGGATAAACCAGCCATTGTGTCCTTACATTTTCTCCAGTAGCCAACAACATCAGGTTAGGAATCATATTCCTATATGTAGATCAGCTTGGCATCTTAGCAAATTTCTTATTTGAAAATTGATCTATTCACTTCTTTTGGCTTTAGGAAATGTGTCTAAGATTGTTTTTATTTTAATGATCATTTTTGTCCAGAATTCTATTTTGTCTTTGTTATAAAATGTTGCTCTTGTCATGGCTTATGGTTGGGACTAGCATGAGTTTTTAGGTTCTTCAGGGATTAATGTTCAGCCAAATATAATCAAACATTTTGTTTCCTCTGTAAATTATGGAGTGTCAATACTCAATAGCAGTCTTAAATGTAAGGGATTTAAGCATACGGATCTTGGCATATACATATAGTTGTCTAAATAAATGAGTAGAATTATCATAATAATATACACTTGTGACGTAAAATCGCAGTGTTGATCATTGAGGTTCGTTCTGGTGAGTGAATGAAATGAAACTAAAGATATCTGTAATAATTTAAGAGAGGGTTCAATGACTAGGGTGTATTTAATTTTATCTAGATGGGATTCTGGTAAATGCTCATCTGTCTTAAAAGTTAAAACATATTAGATTGATATTTGGTAACAAAAAATTATTGATTGATAATAGCATACAATATGCCTTGGAACCTAGAATGTGGAAGAAGTCCTGTAAGCATTATCGGCAAGATCCGCTTAAAACTCTGGTTTTATTCATTCCAATTTCCCTTGTAGACTGGTAGAGTCTATAAGCTAATTTGGTGTTAGTTTGAACAGGTTTCTTCTTTTTGCTCATTGCTGTGTTTTTAGAGTTAACCATGATCTGGTATATAGTAAATATTCTAAGGATCAGTGTTTCACTCTTTTCCCCCCTTTTCGTTGTTTCCCCCCTGTAAGATGTGTATATATAGTAAGCATGTCAACACTCAACATCCATCTCCATATCAGCTGATTTAAGTATCGGGAGTTTTTTTATTGATATGTTCTACTAGTTACCCTACAACTAGTCTTATCCTACTAGGTGAAGTTCAGTACTACCTGGATCAATCAACACTATTTACTTTGCTTCCTGTAATGGTTTTATGACAATCAGTTACCTGATTTCTGTGAAAGAAGTGTTTTAACAGTTTTGTGGTTTGTTTCATTATGTTTTGGTATTTGTTGTTTAATTTAACGTTATTTCATACTATTTTCTAATTTTTGTTGTCATTGGGTGCTTTTCAGGTCCTTCTTCAATGTGTTATTCATTGAACCTTAATATATTCACCTTATGCATCTTCCCTGGCATCAGTGTTCCCTATTTTAGTTAGAGTCTCTTATGTGACCTCCAACTTAATTTCCATTTATTACTTTTGGTTTATTATCTGTTAAACTTAAGATTTTGTCTGTTTGAGCATTGCATATTCTTTATCTTGTTTGTTTGCCTGAATGTTACTTCTGTCATGGAATGCCTTTTAGGTCGAGTATAAAGTTTTTATGCAAGAATTATACATGCTATTTGGGTTTGTGGCTTTGTGCTACTTGCCCCATCAGTTGCATTTGCTTGAAATCTATGACAATACCAGGAACACCTTGTGCTGCATGTTTCTTTGCTGAGCTAGGTGCGCATGCTGTCATCTTTTTTGTCTGAATCAATTTTCTCTACTAGCTTGAGTTGTTCAAACTTTGTTTTCATGGGTAATATTTATGTTTCCTTCATGTGATTTTTAATTAGGATTGATTCTAGTTTTCCATATTCTAGAAATTAGGAGTACTTCATTTTCTTGAACGTGAGTGTCTTTTGAAATATGATAAACTAGTCTTCAATGTTCCTCTCTGCTGTAATTGTTGTCTCTCCTCGTCTTGCATTAGTGTTTCTCTTTTGATTTTGGTTCAAGGAAAGTATCTTAATATATTTAATTTATGAGAAATGTTAGCAACATTATGTCTGACATTCTCTTTCTAACACTATCTCTACTATTAGTCACTAATTTTGGTGGGTCCCACTTTTAAATCAAAAGTGTCATTAAATGAGAAATAGGACCCACCGAAATTGGTGACTTCCAATCAATTTTAGTCAATAATATAGTGTTATAAAGAGTGTCAAATCAAAGAATGTGTCGCTAATATTTCTCTTAACTTTGGCACCAGTGTACCTTAGTTTTTTTTTTTTTTTTTTTTTTTTTTTACTATAGGTTTACAAAACTAGCACTTGGTAATGATAAGTTTGGCTATTGAATTGTTTTGGAAAACTTTCTTGAATGCCTTCTTAATCATCAATCTAATGTTTGTGTTTGATAATCAGGGGGCACCGGCTTGCACTCATTATGCACAACATGGAGTGTGTAAGTTTGGTTCTGCATGCAAATTCGATCATCCTATGGGATCACTGAGTTGTAGTCCATCTGCTTCTTCCCTGGCTGACATGCCAGTTGCACCCTATCCTGTGGGTTCAACAATTGCCACTCTTGCTCCATCATCTTCATCTTCAGAGTTGCGGCCCGAACTTACCTCAGGATCCAGCAAGGAGTCTGTTCCATCCAGAATGTCTTCATCAACATTGACTGGGTCAATCGGCTTGACTTTGTCAACTGGTGGGCCCATTTCTCAATCAAGCACCCAACCACCTTCCCAAAGTTCAGGTCCTTTAGCCACTGTCATTAGCACCACAAGTAGCAATGTCTCTCCCACCTCAACCTAAGCAATGTGAATGCATACCTCATCATTACTCCTTTTTCAATCTCAATTCTTCCACTGGACATAATTATTCTAGGAGGTCTTCCAATAGGTTTTGTTTTCAGTTGTCCCAGTTCACCATTCAGGTCTAGCACACTTCACACCAATTTATCTTTATGTTCATATAAACTTTTTGTGGCCATCCGTTTGATCTTGAATAAACCATGGCCATCCTTGAGAATTTTACAATCCATACGACCACCTTGCTTTTAAATAACTCAGAATCTGCAAGCCCATTGTGCACTCCAATCTTTTTTGATACGAGAACATTCTGTCCAGACTTTCGTTTGTCATGTGTTTATGACTCTTCACCTGAACCCTTTTTTAATTTGGGAACAATTTTCCATTTCTGCTTTGTAAGTCCTGTTCAACACTTTTCCCAACTTGTATCTAGGGTTTAATGTGAAGAGAAGTAACCAGGAGACTACAATGAGGCTTCACATTGCTATCTTATATGGTTTAGATACACGGTGATGTGACAATGAAAAGCTTGACTTGGTACTTAAATTTATTACAAAAAATACGTGAAAGAAACAAATTTAAACTATCGCATTTGAATGCGTAATAACTTTTTTCTCCCTTTCTATCAGTTTATACCTGATCAAGCTTCAATGCGAGATCGGGTAATTTTTTTTGGAGTTTTTATTTCTATTTATTTTTATCCCCCCTTGCCCTTTGATCGAATTTGATGTTGCTGTAAGATGTTTGTATTGTACAGCTCCTGGCACACAACACAACTTCCATTGAAAGAAACTTTCCGGTCAAGTCCTTATGTGCACCATGTGTAATGCATTGGACCATCAAAAACGATATCATGTAGCAAAAATAAAAAAATAAAATTGCACCAGCAAATTTCTGTAGCGAAATTTTAAGTTTTCCTTTAGTGGGTAATATGCATGCGAAGAATCTCTCCACTTTAAGAGCTTTGTCTTTTAGAAATTCCATAGTATAATAAAATTAGTGTTTTTCTTGAACTCTTCCCTCAGATTTAGAGTGACTTCCTAATAGTCAAGGGAGTCTAACTCAGGGTGTATAAGTAATTGTAAATTTTTTGATATTATATTTGATATCTATGGATAAAAAAAGAGTGTCTCCCTTATATATGTAACTATGTTGCTTTTTTTCTTTTTTTTTCTTTCTTCTCTTGGGGTACATTGAGGGTTAGACAAGAAAGTCTCATCTAGCTGCATTCTTCACGAGAAGTCCCCTAAACTTTTTTTTAATGAGCTTGGTTAATCTGTTTTAAGTTTTTAATATAAATTTTGAAAGAATTGATTTGTATTTGAAAATTATATTTTAAAAATAATCTTAATGATCATTATAGTTTGATTATAATAAAGTGTTTAGAGATAAAAAAAATATTAAAAAGTATATGATATAATAATAAAGAAAATTATGATATAAATGGACACAACAAACGTTGTGAAAGAAACATGGTCGTGTGTCGTGTGTCAAGAATAGAAGGCATAACTATTTCATAAAATAAATAAATTATAGAAATAATTATGTAATTGCAGATGTCTATGTCCAAGCTAAAACTGGCTGCTATTATACACAACCGAGGTTAAGTTAAATACATGGCTGTTTCTAAATTTTCAAGATAAAAACGTCCGTCAATTACACACTAACACCTAAATTTAAGTCACGACTGTTTGTAATTTTTTTCTCATAGCTCAGAACTTCGGGAAAGAGAAATGAAACGTCCGAGTAAAGAAAAAAAAAATGAAGTGTAATGTGATAAAAAAAATGAAGTGTTTGATTATTAAAAGGAAATGCTATTAATAATGCTATGACTAAAATCTTCACTCACAATCAACAGATTTTCAACTAACGCAAATTACCAAATAAAATAACAATTTCAACTCATTCTATCAGTGTCAAATACCGTTTTAGAGTCAAACAATCTAAACAAACGGATACTTTGTGACCTTCCAGAAAATTTCCTCACTTACAGTGCTTCATCCTGAAGTTTATGGTTTATTATCATCTGGCGTTGTTTTGCGCAGTGATACTAGAAGTGTATCAATCTACATTGTTAAGTTGCTCATTAAATTACTTAAAATGAATTTTTTGGGGGTTCTTACACACATCACACTCAAGAACTTTTACTATTTTTTTTTCGCCAACACGATGAGTCGATGAGTTTCTCAAATGAACCCAGTTGAAATTATTTATTAAAAATCAACTTTTTTTTGTTAAAAAATTGCTAAGCAACAGCTGATCACTTATTCCAATCCTAAAATCAATTACCACCGTTACTTAATTCTAAGAAACTGAGATAAACAACACGTTATAGTTGCTCTTAGTCGGATAACAACTATCTTAATTCTAAGATCTATTTTTTTTAACACGTTTAACCAGTATTTTGGATTTCATCTTTTCCCTCCTAAAAGATATTGGTGAAAGCATGGGAAAGGTCTTTAACTAGTCCTTCCCTTGTCCAACTATTTGTTGTTTTATTTATTTTTTTAAAATTATTCTTTTGCATTTTCCAAGTTTTTTCTGAGCTGAGTAAGAATCTCTGTCAAAAATATCTTCCTAGATTCATAATAATAAAAGGTGTGGTAATTCTTTAACCAACTGAGGTTTTGTACTGTTACAATTGAATATCATTTTCTTTTGCATTAATGCTCTCTAGAAAAAAAATGCCTAGTAATCAGACGAGGCAATTAAAGTTACATGTCACAAATTGGTCATAGACCAATAGTAATAATAATAATGAGTAAATTAAGGGTGATATTATATAAATGACTTTTCATGATGTGAAAGAGAGAAGTAGTGAACTGGTAGAGCTACTAAAGCTTTTTTAAACATAGAACCAAAAAGATCTCACCCCATATATGTGTGCAGTTTAGTAATTACATTACAAGAATAAAATACCTCCAACTTAAGAACAAAGTGCATGCAAGTACCACGTGGTCATAGTGTGATCAATCTCCACGTAACATATAACTCAATTTTTTAGTTTACGAAAAAATTACTAAAATTTAATTAAATCATGATAATGCGACACCATGTAACAATTTCTTGTAAGACACCCCTTTTTAAGACAATGTACCTTACCTCACCCGAGTCAGAAGGGTGAGTATCCCAAATCAGCATCCCCAAAGGGAGGAAGAGATGGAGAACATGTAGTTGAAGAAATAGGCTCAGCCTGAGTCATGAAACCGTAGCTTGAACTATCAGTGAAGGGATACAATGCATTCATGCACCCTTCCTCAGCCCTTGATGGATTTTTAAACATAGCTGCTAGTTCATTGGAGCTGCAATCACATAATCCTTGACTAGGGTAAGAAAAATCTGCAAAGTTTGAAGCCACTGTTGTTTGCATGTTCAAGACTTCTTGAGTGGGGTCAAAATGTGGCTGAACATGCATGGAACTTGTATTAACGTGGCCAAGCTTAAGGTCATGACTTGAAGCACCGGCATTGCTCTTCCTTGAACAGTTATCCTGAACTATGCATTCAAGATAGCCCGAGTTAGAATCACTGGAGAAGAAGAAATTATCATCCTGAGGTGACCCATATGAACTCATGCCAGAAGGGTTTTCAATGTGGGAAGAAATGTTACCAAGGTGAGATAGGCCACTTTGATTGATTGGTTGTGTGTTGTGAGTGTTATATGAAGGTGGCAAGAGAGGTTGAGCATTCATAGGAGTGAGAGCATTGTGAAAAATGTTGGTATTGATGTCTTTGGAATATATGAAGTTTGTTCTTGCTTGGCATCCTTTCATGGACAGAGCGGCTCTGTCATAAGCAAGAGCTGCTTCTTGAGCAGTGTCAAATGTTCCAAGCCAATGTCTTTCTTTAGTTAAAGGGTTTCTGATTTCAGCAGCATATCTACCCCAAGGGCGCCTTCTTACTCCGAGAAACCTTCCAGGTTCTGCTTGCTTTCCCCGGCCTCTTCTCTCGCCAGAAGGAGACATGTTACGTTGAAGGAGAGAAAAATTCATTTGGGTTTGGTTGGACTCATATCCTTTGAGGGAAGCATCTGAGGTTCTTGAGGTTGACATGGCTTGGAAAATGGCAAGAAAGTGTGTGTTTTTTTTATCAGGGGAAAGGGAAGTTAAATAGTGCCACCTCAAGGGAGCATAGAAGAGAATGTGAATGAAAAGGGTGAAGTTGTGGGAAGTCTTTTAAAGACAGTGACTTCATCATGGGAGAAGGAAAAGGAGATTTTGCATATGTCATTTTTATGTAAACCGTTTCCCCCCTTTTCACCTACATATAAAATCTTGTTATTATCTCAGTATATCATAAATCTGTCCAAATTTCTGTCACATGTCAATTTCTTTAATCAACTTTTTCCCCCTTTCAACCAATGACATTTTGGTTATTATTATCACAAAATGTTGGTTTTCTCTTTTCCTGTGGTTTTGCACCGGACTGATGCTAGTTTCTTTTAAATCTCTGGCTCTCCATCCACTTCATAGTTAAACTGAGTAGTGAAAATAAAGATTCCCTTAACTTGTCAAATACTTTAAATGGAGCTTACAAACTGCACTTTTGAATTACTATTTTTTTTGCAACAGTCACTTTCTGGATAGGTCCAATGACATTTAAAATGTGTTTCCTGTATCTTAGTAACAAGCATAATACCGATTTACCTCGGTAAGTTAAAATATAGATCTACCTTAGTTTTTGAACTCAGTGAACAATGAAAAACTTGGTGAGCCAATTATTTCATCTGGTCCATGCAAGGATTAGCATTTGATTACCATTGGCAAAATTGTATCCTTATGTGTATCAGTTCATGAGTAAAGGCCAAGCTAATCATCAAATTACCTAGAATTCTACCAGCTAAACTCTATATATTTGAATAAACCGCCAATTTCGTCCCTGCAGTATTACTCTCTCTCTTAAATAGTCTCTACAATATTAAAAATATCTTTGAAACATTGAAGATTCATCGCTTTAGTTCATAAGTTGATGTAATTCAGTACAGTTCAAGGACCAATGTGATTTTTAATATTTAGAGGATTACTTAGCAGGATTTTTAATACTTCCAGGACTAGTTGAGCAGTATTTTTTACTTTAGGATGAATCTAATAATATAAGGATGAAATTGATGGTTTACTCCAATTTTTTTTTTCTTCAGTACAAGAGACAATATTGAAAAACTAAGACACATACACATCAGAAGAAAAAGGCTTGACCCCATAAACTATTATTGTTATTTGTTATACATGTATAAACTACTAATAAATCTATCATAAGATCTTCACCTTTAACTTTCAGCTAGTGCCATTTATGGTGAACTTTACTGGACGACTGATAGGGCAGACCAGAAATGGAAAGCAACTGCATTATTTGTCTGCATACTAGAGAGTCTCCAATCTTTGAATTTGGAGGCACTTTATCTTAGCATGCTGTTCACCAGCTGCATGTAATATACACATGTGAAACCTTTTGATGCAAAATAACCAACCAATTACATCGTAAACTCTTGTTTGCTTCATAGTTTTCAAAGGGAGCAGTTAAAATTATCTGACCACGATGGACATTATTCAATAATTTGATATTTTGTGTCTTCCCGGTCTTGTGTCATTGAAACAACGCCACTCTAGAGTACACAAATGGAAAAGGTTGTCTTATGAAAGGCCCACTTGATAAAATTCTTTGTTTTGTTTGTTACTTCGCATTTCAATGGTAGAATATTCAATTTTGTGGTATGGTTTATATATCTTAGGCAGAACTGATGGTAGTAGTTCACATGCCTCAATAATGAAGTTAAGTTAGCACAGGAAAGAGTGTCAAACAATCGAAACCACTCAATTATAAAAGGTCAGAGTTTCTTGTTAATATCTCTTACATGCCAAAAAAACATTTGTAGTTTCAAGCAGAGTTTAGTTTCATTTAAAACTTTATTATTATGTTTGTGTTTGGGATCATTCAATCACAAAACCAATTTTGGATTCTAGAATGTTCATTAACAGTTTTCTTGTAATAATAAATATTCTAATCAAATTTTGGTGGTAGTTATGTCCAAAGGTAAAAATCGTCAGGAGTCATAATTTTGGCCACAACGTCAAGGTTTATGAGGTCTTCATTATCGCAACTGTGACTGCATTTGTTTGCAATTTCCTCAATATCAAGAATCACAACGAAACTCTCAATATCAAGGATCACAATAAAACTGTAATTGTGACTGCAATTTAAAACCTTGGTTTTGTCTGGACTTTGGATTTCTACAACAGCATAAATGTACCCTGCAGAGAGTGTTTAAGAGCTAGTGAGTAAATGTAAAAAAATGGCTAATGGCACAAAATAGTAGATGATCAAATATTGCATACATGTTCCTTGCAATGCCTTTGATCAATTTTCAATAAACTGATAATGAGAGACATGAGTACTGATCTCCAAAAGGCAATGGAAAAAAGGGGTAGTCAAAAAAGGGCAACGAAAAGCTTAATCGAAGCATGCAAATTGAAGTTGACTAAACCGCCCCACAAGACAAAAGCTATAGTGGGCCACAATTTTATTGATTCACAGCTCTTGTAGTAGTATAATTTTACTCTCTTTAATTAAGCCTGCAAAATCATTCTATATGGCATTGGAAATAGCATGCCACTAATCATATCAAAAGGGTCAAGCCGTTTTGTTGTTTTTTTAGCATTTTCCCCTTTGCCACACAATGCTTTGTCATCAGTAACACCATGTTGGCTCAATTAAACCTGCAGTGAACCCACTAAATTGTGCAAACAGTGCAAGTGAAAAGTATTCAAATAGTAGACCAAAATGAAAGAGATCACAAACGGCTCAATTACAGTTGTTTGATTAAGAAATCATTTGGGTTTTGACTCTAAGAACCTTGACTCTTCCACTAAAGATTTTAAGCAGCCGAAAGATACAGATATGTTAGCTCCATTTGGGCCCCCATGTTTAAGGGTAAGATATTATTAGTATTAATGATCTTCCTGTACCAAGACAAGCAAAAAATATGGACATACATAAATTCAAAAAATAAAGAAAAAGCAAGAAGTTTCTTCTAGTCATAGACTATTAACTATAGAGCTTTAGTTATGCTAATCAATACATGGGAAGAGAAAAACCAATTTAATTATGAATGACATAATGACAGATTATATACTTGTACATAGACACAACACATATAAGGTGTTTATTTGATAAGAGCATATTTTTATGAGAGGAACTAACTTTAAACATACAACTATAAATTAATAGTCAAGATGACCGACCTCCTTTCTTTTCTCAATATATATAATATGATTAGATTCTTATATGTAAAGTCTTGGAACTTACCATTTTGTATGAAGAAAGGTTAGTCAGGGTACATCTAAAAAGATGTGTTTTAGTTGGGTTGGCAAATGAATTTTATATAAGGTACTTTACATATCCTAAAATGGATTGTTTTTTCTTCTTCTTCTTCGTAATAGAAAAATAAAGTACAAAAGATAGCTTTCTTCCCCATTTTTCTCATTACTTTTTTTTAGTTTATTTATTGTATTTTAAGTGGTTTTGGAATTACAATTTTTTCCTTGTTTTAGATAATTTAATGTATCTTTTTACTTACTTAGGTTATTATTATTGTATCTTGATTCTATTTTGTTTTAGTATTATAATTAAAGTGGCAAATTAAATAATAAAATGTTATTTTTGTAAAATATGAAAACACTTGCGAATATCTCTTTTTTGAGTTTTTACCGTGTAACCTTTATGGTTAGAAGAGAATTTTGCACATTCTCCAAAACTAACTCTTACTTTTTTTTTTTTAATGTTAAAGGTCATCCGGCATTTAGGGATAAAGATAACTATGTTTACTTGGACTTTGACGAAAAATAGACTAACGAGTTTAAGTGACAAGTGTTATAGTAAGCAACTTTTGGTTCAAACCAAACTTGTATCATGTTTGCTTTAGCACCTTCAGCTTCAGCTTCTATCTGTTCATATACACACTTGTGTCCTCCCACTTTGCAACCAAAGTTCACGACACAATCGGGTCTTTTTTGCTTTTTAAACTCTTGCTTTATTTTTCGCTTTATTTAGTTAATTATGTGCCGTGGTGTGTTGTTCTGTCTTCGTGAATCGTGACCACCACAAAATACGCAGAAATGACATCATATTAAATATGTAAGAAAATTATGTAGAAGTAAGAAATGGGGAAGACAAGAGAATTATGACCAAGTAGAAATATAAATCCGAGAGAGAATATATTTCATATTGGAGAAATTAAGAATGGAAAAGAGTTCTCACAAGAGATGTTACCACGGGTTATATTTATTTCTTACTGGTTCTTAAATTTAATTAGGTCATGAGTCAAACAAAATCAATTATTTAGATTGAAAATTTGATTATTTTTCAAGAGCCGCCTGACGGTTTTGAACACGTTATTACAAGTAGATGTCATGGGGGGTTTGCTTTTCTAGAACTTAACGATCAGTTTGTTTAGAGTGATTTTGGAGAGAGAGAAGTAAGTGAGAAAGAAGTCTGAGAGAATAAGGTTTTTAATTGTTTTTTAGAGAGAAGAGAGAAAAGAATGATATGACCTACTTAAAAACAAATACTCTTTGAGTGACGAGATTTTATGAGAAAATATTTTTTTTTTTGAGATTCATTAAAATTGAAATAACATGAATATCATTTAATTTTGGACCACGTAATTATGATATTAGGGATAAATATGTCTTATAATGCGAAGTCACTTTTCTTTCTCTCATACTTCTTTCTTAATTTTATCAATTTAAACAACTTAAAATCTATTTATTTTTTACTCATTTTTTCTTTTCTTGTTCCTTCTTCTCAAAATCTTTATCCCCCAAACAAAGTGGCAGTATTTTGGTGTTTTCCTTTTTCTTTACCTTTGTAACAAAAAACCTTGTTCTTAAATCTGGAAAAATTCAATAATATATAAGTCTATTTAAGAATCGGTTTATTCGAATAAAGATATTATAGTAAATACAATAATTATTTTTAGTAAATAAGATTATGAATTAAACATGTACTATTGAGACTAAATATTCAATATGATTCTCTAATGGTCAAAATATATTATATACAATGTGGTCCTCCAATTGCCAAATTGTAAAATTAAGAAAATTATATAAAAAGAATAAAAAAAATGTTCCATACAAGATCAAGATAATGCGTGGTTTAATGAGAGAAAAAAAAAATCCTTAAAATGGTTCTCATTTAAGAATAGCTTCTAGAAACACTCTTTTATTAATATGATAATTCAGATTTATAATATAAGAGTATATCATTTTAATTGAATGACTAAAGTATAACTTGCCAATCATCCCCAGTATACAATATAAATTACCCCTTAGTCTAAATCAATAAGGGCAGCGGTAGAAAGCCGTCAACACTTCTAAAGGACGAACCAAAGTTCAATTCTTACAAAGGCAATTGTTAGGAATGAGTTCAGTTGCCATTGCTAGATATAGAAGTATAATTAATTCTTGAGGAAAATTTAAATTATGCCAAACAATTGTTTTCATCAGTTTTAAAATTTTAACATCTACAAACAAATGAACTAAGATAAATAAAATGATATGATGAAGCTGTGTAAAAGAATAGGAAGACAAAGTTGATGCACACGAGACCCCCTTCCTTACCAGTTACCACCTTTCGTAACTCCTTACTTTCACCTCTGTGATCGATCTTTCCAAATATTCTATATTTTTAACGGAAAAAAAAAATATTCGACATGAGAATGTCAGGATTTTTATGTGCACATATCACTTCCTTAATTGTTGCACTGCCAATCAACAAGAGTTTCATGAGAATGAAGGCAGGGGAGTTAAGATTGAGAAACTGGTCCTTCTCAGTATTTCATTCCAATTTTACTGTGATTTACATATCCCTGATTGGAAGTAGAGGTAACATACAAATCTAGCTCTTCGGATTTACAAACCACACTAGTCAGGAAAATCAAAACATAGCAAAACCAACAAGAGACGGTGTAGACAATGATAATTATGGGAAGGAGAGGTCTAACTCTGATGCAGGAAAGTAAGGAAGAGGAAGTAGCAAAATGTCTTCAGAGTTTTCCCCTACAATCATTAACACCTTTCTTCTTTGTAGAATCAGGATCATATCTCAAGCATATTTATAATTAACAAGCCAGTAAAACGAGCTACAAACATGTTAATTAAGAGATAAAATAAACAATCTCAATCCAGTCGCTTTTATGATTACTTCACACAAAACTTGAAATTTGACGTTTGCTTTAATTTCATCGAAATATCCAACCCACATAAAAGCAATCTGTCTAGAGTAAGGATGCAATCATATTGATATTAGGCATTTTACATCCTATACAAAATATAAATAATACATCATTATACAATTACATGAGTAATCACGTTCTTCTGTTTGTTAGTTATCTGATTTAAACCAATTTTAGCAAACAATGTTAAATGTGTACCACAACTGCTTCGTACCTGAATTACTCATGAGCAGTTGAAGACCTCAGCTTCAAGTCAAATATAAGAAATTTGAAATTGTAAATGCCGTCAGCATCATGCCATCACGGGACAACCATGTAATGGTTTGCACTACCTTGATGTTTTTTGATGCAACTTTTCTTGACTTTTATCCTCTTCTATATTAGTATCACCTCATTATGATTGAATTTGCTTCCTACCTGAACAGCTGATCAACAACGAGTAGTAAACATAATTTCAAGATGAGGGCACCCTAATTGATAATCTTGATTTCACAAAATCACAAAAAGCTAAAGTAGAATTGTTTGAAAATACTGTCAACTAAACTACTATAACAACAGTGTTGATGATGATATCCAAAATAGACGCAAATAAATAAAAATGAAAGCATGATGATATCCTTATCAGGGAAGGTTAAAGAACCAATGGATAGGTTGTCACCTCTCCATTTGGCTGTCATCAGTGCCCATATGCACAAATGTTCCAGGAAAATATTATATAGGGGAAACCAAACCATGGTAAGAGCCACTATTATATTCAAATTAGATTTTTGCCAAGTTTCATAGGGATAGCAAAGAATAAAAGTATAAAACCATTACAAGAACAATGTTATCCTTACCTATGACATACTTGCAGCATCCACGAATCTAGCAACACCAAAATTGAGTGGCATTACTTCCATTCAGCCCATTTAAATGAATCCCTAGACATTTTCTTCATCCTAGATACACCAGAATTGTCAGACGAGTCATGCCATACCATCTTCATCTGATAAGCAGCAGAATAAATGGTCATTGAGTGCATATTATGGAAATGCCACAATATTATAGAAAAGCTTCATGTAGGACTGCATTAGAATATATTGAGAAGATTTTCTCCAGCTGCTAGATGTTTCCAGGTTGTTCTTGATATCACAGAAAGGTAGGGGTCAATAATATTCCACATTTAAGAACAACACATTATTTAAGGAAATTAAAGGACAACTAAATTTCATTTACTAAACCATATGCTAACATCATTGTTCACTGAACTAGCAAGGATTGCAGTGAATAGAAATGCTGAAGAGAAACAAATAACACACCTCTCCAACAATTACTGTGTCCCCTTCCTTTACACCAAGTTTCATGAGAGACTTGTACACACCACAAGCCTCGAGAACATGTTGGAATCTTCTCTCCGAATCAATGTACCTGTTAAAATCCACAAATCTCAATGAAACTAGACATGAATGGGTGTTACAATTTCAAGCATAACGCTTATCCTAATACACATTTTTTCTAACACAAAGTATCAATTATTAAGGATGGAATTTCAAATCTTAACATTTTCTCACACTATTCAAAAAAGGTCCTTCCATGAAATTTCCTATTATTATTGTAATACTCCCTTTGTCCCAAAATAATTTGTCGTCCTAGGTTATTTTACACAGACCAAGAAAAAGCAATAAATAGATGAAAGAGAATAGTAGTTTTACAAAATTAACCTTATATCATCATTAATTCATTTATAGATTTTGTTGTCCACCATTAATATTATAAGGGATATAAGTGAAAAAAGGTAATTAATGTTACATTTAAAAGCTAAAATGACAATTATTTTGAGACAAATTCTTTTCTCTTACATGACAATTATAATGGGATAGAGGGAGTAGTATTTTTTGTTTGACATCTTCACATAAAACTTGAAAATCTATGCAAGAAGCTTCATATCAGTAATCATAAATGGCTTTGCAAACAAATACAAAATGAATGCAGGATAATGATTTCAACACTATTTATGAAATGTGATTAGAAGTTACGCCCCAATATGTATGTTCAAGATGCAAGAAAAGTAACGCATTGGTGGAAAAAGTTATATTAAGGAATTGTACTCCTGGTCACGTTTTTGCTGTTTAACCTACCGCCAATTTGTCATCTGTATAAATCGTTGCAATCCAGATCCAACTACATGCCAAATATTTGAATCACTGTCATGAAAAATCTCAAAATCACTAATGGATACATTCCGCTGCTTCTTTACTAGCAGCAGCGACATGGTTCAAGTTTACCATATCTCTTCCATCTGAAACAGGTCAAATTTGTCCAAACGCAATAACTTATTAGAGAAAAAAGAGTATTCAGGTGATGTGACAATAATACATAGAATAAGTTTAAAACATATTATTACCTTCATATTCCTCCTTGTCTTGTTTACTTTTACGCAAAAGCTCATAAGCAGCACAGATAACTTCATGAGTACCTTCCCTTTTGAAAGCACTTATACAAAAAGGTGTGATCCCATGAGATTGCAACTTTTCTTTGAAGGATTTCCAGTTTTCATATGCTTCTGGAAGATCCATTTTATTTTTTTTTTGATCAGCTGGAAGATCCATTTTGTTAAAAGCAACTACATAAGGCTTCTCAGCAAGTTCAGGATTAAATAGCTTCAGCTCTAGACGAACAGCATCAAACTCAAGATCTGGCTGCAGTGACAAACCGTCAACAACATGTACCTGAAACCCAACACAGGCTTGATTTAAAGTCTAAACAACAAATATCAGGGTGAGAGAAAGAAGAAGCAGGCAAAAAATATCAAATTAGCTTTAATTTGAAATCGCATGGTTAGATGGTAGCCAAATGTTGACAGGAAAAAAGTAAGATACTGGATGGTAAAAGATTCTATGAGCTCAGAAAAAGCAAACAAGTTGAAATTTTACTCGATCTAATTTAAACAGAAATGACATGGGCAGAGGTGGGATTAAAAGGTTGAAATGGCCAAAATAGAGATGGCTTAAGGGTCTCTAAAAGAATTGCTTTTTCAGAAAAAAACCACTGATGTCTCATATTCATTTTTAGAAGAAAAAAAGAAAGCAAAGCAAAGAAAATACTTATAATTTACTCCTGTTTTTGTTTTCTGAAACCCTAGGAGCAGTGTGGTAAGCCGGTAAGGTAACTCTAGAATCAAACACAGCTGTATCAGAATTGAGATTTTCAAATGTAGCTATATCTAACTATATAAAGCAGAATAAAGCATCTCCTTTCAAAAATACCAACCAGGGCAGAACACCTTTCAGTGTGCCTTAGAAACTCATGGCCTAAACCAAAACCTCGATGTGCCCCTTCAAGCAGACCTGGAAGGTCTGCCACTACCATGGTCGAATCATAGTCAAAGGAAACAACACCGAGATTGGGAAGCAGAGTTGTAAAAGGATAATTAGCCACAGCCGGCTTGGCAGCACTAACAACACTCAAAAGTGTACTTTTCCCCGCATTAGGAGCACCAACTATACCAACATCTGCAACCAGCTTGAATTCTAACTCCAACCACCTGATCAAAAGAAACCACCATTCTATGAACTCAAATGATTCCAACAAACTCAAAACAAACTTTATTTTTTCTTTCTTTCAGTATGCAATGCACAAATGGTAGTTCTTATGTTACCAAAACAAATTGCATCCTTCACATGTAGACGACTAAGGAACCCTTTTTTGGTTTGAAAAAATGGCTTCTGTTTTCATTTTCAATTACAAAGATGCCAGTCTAACACATTATTTTCATTTCATTTCTTGTTCTCAAAACTTTGTATAGTAAAAGCATAAAATGAATACAGAAAATACTTTTCTCAAGCCAAACAACCACAAACCAAGCGCGTGAATCAATTGACACAGAATTTATTCTAGTTCAAATGGTGATCTCAAGTTCGTCACCTGGTATGTAGCTGGGTTAAATATTCGGATGGAGACTTTAGTTGACCATAACAATTCTACCCTTCTGTAGAGGACATTTGTGGCTTCTATCCAAAATCTAAAAGATCCTAGCTATGTATTGTAGGGTAAAAAGAACTCACATTTCAGGACCCTCTTCGCCATTCTCGGCAATCTTGGGGACCTTATTAGTCCCTGACTTGAACGAAGCATTCCCTCTTCCCCCTCTACCACCTGGCAACAGCAACCCTTTCTGTCCCGGATACACCATCTCCAACAACACATTATCCTTGCCACTCATTCGAACAACCGTTCCAGGGGGACACCTTCACCACCACATCTTCCCCTTTTGCCCCACTCTGCATGCTCCCCTGCCCGTGGCTCCCCCTCCCTGCCCGGAAGTGCACGCTGTTCCGAAACGGCAGAAGCGAGTTCATCGCCCCGTCGACCTCCACGTACACGTCGCCGCCCCTCCCTCCGTTGCCCCCCGACGGCCCCCCCATAGGCACGTACTTCTCCCGCCGGAACGCTACCACGTCGTTCCCCCCGTCCCCCGCCTTCACGTATATCTTCGCCCGGTCGAAACACCGCATCACCGCCGGCACACCCTTCTCCTTCACACTCGGAGTCTCTTCCTCGCCTTTGTCCACATTCTCGTCTCCCGAAAACTCGTAGTCGCCGTCGCTTTCAGGTTCGGAATCGGAATATTCTTCGAAAACGACGACATCTTCTGGTTGGTTGTGTCGTTTTCGATTGCGGAGAAAGCGGGTGGCTGGTGGCGCCTTTCCGGAGAGCTTGATTTCGGGAGAGGAGAGAGGGGAGGGAGCGGAATAGTCGTGCTTGAGCGGGAGGCGAGTGTAGGTGGTGGCTTCGCCGCCGGGGACTGGGAGGACTGGTTTCTGAAATTTAGGGTTTCGGGTTTTGCTGCTGCGGTTACCATTGCGACGAGCGAAGGCCTGGGGAGTGAACAACGCTGAGATTGAAGATGTAGCAGCAGCAGCCATCTTTGTCCTTGCCAAGCCAGACTCAACATCTCAACTCAAGTGCTAGTAATACAAAACTCAAAAATATCAATCATTAGAACTCAATTTTAATCAAATTAATTTGATTAGAAGTAAGTAAGGGGTGTTTGTGCGTAGATTTTTTTTTTTTTTTTTCTTAAAAGGAAATTATGATTCTTAGGAATAGAAAATATGTGGGAATGATCTTTGCTCGGAAAACAAATGCTAGCCACTCTTTCTCTCATATTTTTTTCTTTCTAATACTATATCTATATATATGATTGACTATATAATTGATTGAAAATTATTTGATAAACTTTTTTCTCATTTAATAATTTTTTCTCTTTATTTATATTAAATAAAAAATAAATTTTGTCAAAATTAATAATTTTTAATAAATTTAATCAAATCATAGAAAAGAGAGTGTAAAAAAGTGTTATTAATTTTCATTGGAAATAAATGAAATCTATTAATTATCTTAATTTAATAAAAGTATTATGATATTTTTTAGTGTACCAAAAAATTTAAATTGAAAACTTTTTTTTATAATTTTTTTTTAAAACTAATTATAAAATATTTTTAGGAAATATTAAACATGAAAAATTAGAATTTTCAACCTAAAATTCTCAGGAAATTAAAATATTTTCCTTTATCAAATGTCGCCAAAAAAAATCTATGATAAAAAATATAATTTATTATTAAATTAATTCTTAAATATTAAGACTTAATGATTAAATGATTATACAAATGTATCGAGATCGTCTCCTATAAATTTTTTAAAAAGAGAGCTCTTGTTGTGTTAAATCCCAGTAGTCGTTGCCGATTTATTAAATCAAATCTATCATGGAAATTAAAACACGTGAAACTCATCGTTTCATTAATCCAATTCTACCTTCACATTCTACTTTCACCAAACCATTCCGTTTCTTCTCCTCAACAAAATCAAGATTGGATCCTTTTTCACCAAAATACTTTTGCTCCTAAAATCCGCAGTGTGGCCCTAACCTCACTCTGAAATTCGTGTTGCAGCCACAATCATGACAGATTCAGTGTTGAGAATGGTTGAATAGGTGGATTTCCTCATCCGAGGGCACTTTGATTAAGGGAGTAGTCTGACCAATATTCTACACTGCATGCGGGTACGTTTTGGAATCATTATTCTTTGATTATATTTTGTGCCTGTAGCAATATGAATCTTCGCATTAGAAAGAGCATATTTTATGTTGGCTTTTTATTTAATAGCTGTTGTGATAGGAGATGATTAATTTTGTACTCTATTTTGATTAAGTTTTGGCCCTTCTTGTGCTTCACTTTAATATATTTTTCAATTAGCTTTAAAAAAGACTATTAAGATTTAGTTTCTCAGTTTATTTATTGAATTCATTATTTTAGGGAAGTTATTGAATTTACTTGTGTTCCTTTTCTTTTTGTATAGAACTTGACTTCTTTAGACTCTCACACAACAATATAAGTTCACAAGAGATATTGATTAATGAGGTATAAATATCAGACTTTTGTTTTATATATTATAGAACTTTTTCACATGAATCTAATACTTTAATTTTCTTGTAATAATGGATAGAATGAGACATCACAACAAGAATTATTGTAAGGGTTGAACAAAATGAAGGTGACAATGGAATGGAGGAAGAAGACTATTTTGATTGTTCTCACAACTGTCAACAGAAGGGAGGGATGAAGTTCAGCTATTTTGAATAATAAATTTCATTGTAGAAATTTTTTTGGTATCAAGTGTAGCTTTGTAGCTTGGCAGAATATCAGTTTCTTTGTTTTTTTTTCTTTGTTCTGACCTTCATTTTTGAACTGGAGGAATGTTTACTATTGCTTTGGAGTCATGTGAGACAGTTATTATATAAATTTCATTTTATTTAAATGAATTCCAGTTAATTCAGTAAACTTTGTGTTTCGAACAAGAGGTGTATCTTGGGGATTGAGATTGAGCTACTTTATTGGACATTGATATTGTAATTCACAGATCATTTTAAAAAATATCATTTTATTTTTTCTATAAGTTCTGATTCAAGCTTCTTTACTGCACATTCCAATTCAGCAAAACCAACACAGATAATAGAAGGTTTGCCTCTAAAATGGACCATTAAAGTGGCCCATCAGCTTTTGTTTGAAATTGTCATTTTTAAAACTGATTGCCAAGACTTAAACTATTGCTTGGAACAAAGCTGATATTTGAGACTAATTGAAAGGCGTATAACCACTATAACAAGTTTAGCACATTTAACTTTTATAAGAAAATTTGGATAGAGGACTACCTGTACAAATATCCATTCAGGTTGATGTAAATTTACAGATTAAAGAAAAAGTTAAACATAAACTGAAGAACACTCTTTGAACATGGGTCATCTTGAGAATTAGTTCAACATACAAAGTAAATTCATTGGCATCTTTTTTAAATCATATAAAAAGAGCTTAAACATATTTTTTATCCCTAATATATATCTAAATTTTGCGTTTGATCCTTAATAAAAAAATTCTTCTCATATGTTTCCTGATATTTGAAAAGTTTTATTTTAGGTTTCTACTTTCAGTTACGTGATGACATGTTGGTTAAATATTTGATAACATGATTTGTGGCGGCTCAAAATCGTCATTATTTGTTTCAAAAACAAATTAAAAATGAATTTCTTTCTCTCTCCTATTCAACCCTCCTTTTTCGCATCTCTCTCTCCCACCCTCTTCTTTTTCTTCCTCCTGTGTGGAAATTCAAAAAATCACCTCAAAACTACAACGGCACCAGATTGCGAATCCACCCAAACTACCACAAGCGTCAATCGCGAATCCGTCCCAAAACTACATCAACACCAAATCAACACAAAAAAGAGTGTGTTCAAGGAAATGTCTGGGTTGTTGATTTGGGTCTCAAATCTAAGTTGTTGTTGATATGGGTTTCATATATGGGTTGTGCTCTATTGGGTTAAGGATGTGGTGGGGTTCGAGTCAAGGCATAATGGTTGTATCACGAACCAAATCACGTAAGTTGGTTCATTGAGGAAGAGCAAGATGGGGTCATGGATGATATCGATTCTGGTGGAGATGCAGTGGCGTTCGCCACCAGAGACTCTCCAGTGGCTCTCGTTACCGATGACGACATCCGAAATGAAGGCTTACCTTACCCCATGAGTTCGTGCACACGTCCAAACTCTGCATTTGCTAGCCACTAGAACCACTGCGTAGAGCTGTCATCCCTCTTTGTGATTGCACATTCGTGTTGCATGTTAAGGTTCAAAGTGAGTTTGAATAAACAAAATCTGGGATATTGGGAAGAATGATAATGTTTGTGAGATTTTTTTTAATTGATTTGAGATATGTTTCTTCTTTTATTTTTAAATTGAAATCTGTTTTGGAAGATGAAGGTTGAAGGAGAAGAAGATAGGTGAAGGGCTGGTAAATGATTCAGAAGAAAGTTTTTCATATTTGATTTATTTATTTTTTACTTTAATTGATTATGACGATTTTAACCACCATATAAAATCAACTTGATTTTGAAGTAAATACAAATATTTTTGAACCGCTACAAATTGTATTATCAAATATTTAATTGACACGTCATAATTTAACTAATGACAGACATCTAAAACAAAAACAAAACTTCTCAAATATAAAAAACAAATGAGAATTTTTTTACCAGAGATCAAAATAAAATTTAAATATATATTAAAAATCAAATACATATTTAAGTCTATAGAAAAAAATAATACAATGACCATTCAGAATGAACAACACTAGAAAAAATTTATCAAATCAGAAACTTGAATTGAGCATAAAGGGTGCTCAAAACAAAACAAGATGAAGCAATGGTCACATAATTTTCACGGCCTATTAAACATACAATCGACAGATAATACCCCTAATCTTTGTTATATCTCCTATCGTTTTTGCCACAACTGACAAGTTTTCACTTTCCATCACTTGAAAAGAGAATGCTTAATGCTGCGCACCGCCGCAAGGCTACTTGAATTTGTGGAATACGCGCAAAACACTATCAACTCACTTTCTTTTCTTCTCGCTCTGTGTTCGCTTCTCTTGGTCTCCGTTTGTCTCCATAATTGTTGTCGGTGTCACCCTTCTGCGTCATCTTACTCGCAAGCTAGTCGGCGTCGCCATTGATGATTGCTACAATACGGAGCTTTCTCCTTAGCCGCTTGCCCTAACGTAGTAGCGTCAAAGAGGAAGAAGGGAAATGGGTGCTACGTTAACAGGATTCGGATTAATGAAAAGTGAGTTTCATGTGATTGAATAAACAGGCAATGACTAAGATTTGCACAATATGACCTGTGCTTTTAAAAATTGAGATTGACAGGAGAGGATCTCGATCCCTTACAAATTTAACCACAAGGTTAATATGTGACACATTTTATACTTTCATCAGTTCATGGACTAAATTTGCATTTTCCTAACTTTGAACCCTATTAAGCTCTCTCGCATGACAGTGCCCCCATAGGAAAGTACAAAACCCATTGTTGTTATTGTTGTTGTTGCTGTAGTAGTAGTAGTCGAGCTAAAACGCATTCCCATGTTTGGTCACTATCGCAGGGCATTGCTCTGCTTCAACCACAACCCAAACTCCATCACTGCAATCTCCACACCCTTCTCTATTCTTCTCCGATCATTCACCACTTCCTCTTCCGACCAAAAACAGCAACACTCATTTACCTTAAACTACCTCCTCAACACCTGCGGCTTCTCCCCAGAAACCGCCTCAAAACTCTCCACCCGAATCCGCCTCGAAAGCTCCCACGACCCCGACTCAATCCTCTCCCTCTTCAAATCCCACGGCTTCTCCGACGCCCAAATCCGCCGCATCATCCAATCATACCCTAACTTCCTCTCCTACAACGCCCGCAAAACCATACTCCCCAAACTCACCTTCCTACTCTCCAAAGGCGCCTCAACCTCCGACCTTGTTAGCATCGTCACCAAAAACCCTAGAATCCTCCACTTCGGTCTCCATAACGCCATCACCCCGCGCTACGACTTCATCAAAAAATTCGTGCTTTCCGATGATTCCACCCTCCGCTCCATCAAATCATGTCCCAGCATCATCTTTTCGAAGAACCCCCTCCTCAACATTCAATTTCTCCTCCACAACGATGTCCCAGAATCCAAGGTTGTTATGTTGCTTCGCTACTGGGCCGCCTCGCTCGTTGCCAATGCCCCCACGTTTCAGGATGCGTTTCAGGAGGTTATGGAATTGGGCTTCAGGCCCAACAAAACGTTGTTCTTGGTGGCACTTCGTGCTAAGCTTGTGAGGAAATCGTTGTGGGAGAGGAAGGTTAAGGTGTATAGGAAATGGGGCTGGTCTGAGGAGATTCTGCTTTCCACGTTTCTGAGGAACCCCTGGTGTATGCTGGTCTCTGAGAAGAAAATTGAGGCCATGATGGAGTTTTGTATTACTCATTTGGGTTTGGATTCTTTGTGTTTTGCTAAGCATCCCGTGCTTATTGCGTTGAGTTTGGAGAAAAGGGTTGTTCCCAGGGCTTCTGTGTTGCAGTTTCTTTTGGCGAAAGGTTTGCTTAAGGATGTTAATTGGGCGTCCGCGTTTATAGTTACTGATAAGATTTTCTTGCAGAAATTTGTGGTTTCCTATGAGAAGGAAGCCGATCAGCTGCTGAAGCTCTACGAAGAGAAGAGAGATGTTCCTAGATAACAGTCACTGGTGCAAGTGGCTGGTGTTTGGGTACTTTTTTTTTTTTTTTTTCTGGGTATGGATAAATGGTCTTTTTCTTCTTCTTTTCTACATTGGTGATCAGCAAGGTTTTGAATTGCGGTAAAGTCACGTTTTATTGTATTGTGGGAAATTGCAGATAAATGCCGTTGATGTGGCCACAATTGCAATTGCATTGCAATCACAGACACTCTAAAAACCTTGGCGTTCTGGCTGAAACTGCGGTTGCAGACCGCACATTAATATTTGGTGATTAGTTTAGTGTGTTTGGTCACGCGTCAGGGATGGGGTTTTTTGGGTTTCAATGGAAGTATGTAGTTTTTGTGTCATTTCACCATTTTACTTTATTCTCTAGAGAACATATTTCCAAATACAGGCTTAGCTTAGGCTTCTCAATTTTTCATTTTGAGCTTGATTCTTATTTCTCAAAGGGAAGTTTGTAACTGGAATTGAACCATATGGATTGGTGTGATCATAGATACTTGTTCATGATCATGACTCTTCTACCATGTTGTGTCATGTCTAGTTCTTTATCATCTTATGTTATTCTGTCAAGAGGATTCCTGACTTAGTGGTAGACTGGTAGTAGAAGGTTTCTCTCTATCATTAGCTGAAATTATATGGTGAAACTTGAGGTATATTATCTCTTGCTGTTTTAGTTACTATTACTGTATTATTCGAGGTTCAAGTCTTTGGTATTTCAGTTTAAACTTAATAAATTCTGTTACTTGATTCTGTAGAATTCCCTTAATTGTTTGAATCCAGGGTTGTGGAAACCACTATTTTCATTTTACAATTAAAGCTATTTCTGGCTGTGATGCCATCATTAGTAGTTTGTTCTCAACCAGTTGATGATATGCTATACCTATGTCCATCTACGACATGTGCCTTGTGCCATTTATGTGTATATTAGCAAGTGTACAGGGTAATGGAACTAACAAATGGGAAACAATCTAAAGCATACATTTCTATCAACACGAACAACATTTTCCATTTGTATAGTTTTATTCTTTCACATCTGTTTAAGAACTTTCTTATCAATATAATTGTGAGTGCTTGTTTTAAGGAGAAGATAAAGTTAAAAAATAACTAGGCAAAACCAAACACAGTGTAACAATGAATCAGAAATATGTTGAATGCTCAAGTCAGCCATAGCAACTATTCAACTTAACTATACTCAATACAAAGTTATCATCAATAAGTTTGCATTTATCACATACAAAATGACAGGACACCAAAAAACATTGTGATAAGTACACCAAAAAAAATAAATAATACTTTAACTTATTTTGTTAGGAGTTGATGAATCTATTCTTAGTTAGACATATGCATATGATGCATTCATCTACAGTAGACCTTGTATTCAAATACAAGAGAGGGAATGGGATTCCATTCCATTATATAAGGAAAATAATTAAAACAAGTTCAAGTGCACAAACAGCACAATGCTATATCAATCGTTAATTTTTTTATTTTATTTAATCAATTTTTTAAAAGTTTAATGCATTAAATTTTTATAATTTTATGATTTTCTATGTTATGTAACTCATTTTCTATTCTAGAAAATTCATCAGTTATAATTTCAATTCTTCTTGAGTGAATTTACCAATCTTGTGAGTAGCTTAGTTATAAGTTTGTATAAAATGCTATAAATAAGTAAATATGGAGTATTTGAAAATGACAATGTAAAATACTTGTTTTGATTATAATTTATAGACACAAATATTTAAAAAATTTCATGTCAAGTTTATATAAAAAATATGCAAAAGTTAATTATTTTAACTTGAGTCCCCCAAACTAAATATATTGAGAATCATTATTATACCATTTCGGTCATATATGGATTGAGTTATGATTTTTTTCTAATTTCTTTGCGTTATCACGTTTGAGTTGTATGCTTATCATGAATGTTAGGTCATCGACTCACCCATAGTCTAGATGTCAACCAATCTCATCAAGATAGCAAGAGTCAAATACCTTAACCAAAATCAAGTTAACATTATTCTTGTTCAACTACCCTCGTGTACATTTGAGAATTTTGGGATGACAATTACATCTATTATGGAAAACAATCCCAAGAATATCGATATCCCATTAAATACTATTAAAGGTATATAATTTAACACTTGATCTAGAAAGAGACATGTTACACTTTTTTACTTGAGTATTTATATATTAGGTCTCATAAATCTTAATTACAATCCAGCTACTTGAATAATTATTAAAATGTTCTTTTTTTCCCTTTAATTGCAAATTCAAAAACATTCAAGAAAAAAGTCAAGGAAGAAAAAACAAGTCTCAAATCATTGCTTAGAAGTTCTTCATGTAGCATCATTGCATCTTGCAATTAATGTCATTGAAAATTATAAATTTCGAATTTTAAATTTATATAAGTATTAGACGGTAATAAAGATGAGAAGCAATTGACACTTATTGTTTAGCCAGATAAATCTATACAAGCATTGGTTATACAATCTACAATAGCTTCTCCATACACTTTATCTTTTTGTACAACATTTTATTTATAGCTGAATATTTATTTTAGAAGTATTGAGGAAAATCGGTACCATAACTTTTTGTTAATTTTAAAAAATTCTATTAGTCTAATTTTTTTTAGGGTAACATTAGTCGAATCAAATTTCAAATATATTTGAAATACAAAAATCCCACATTAAAAAGCATATTCTAAATTCCGATTAAAAAATATTTGAATATATTGTGCATATATAGAGTGAGAGATACAAATTCCTCATAACGTTGTTACTGTTTGCATATAATCAAGTTGAAGCCCTTTGAGAAGAGAAAGAGTATTTCAAAAATAAGAGCTTAGAGCGCGTTGAAGCGCACACACACACCCAACCCACCCAACCATGGAAGTTCCGAAGGATCAAATCGCCACTCTTCTCGAACATGGCCTATACAACTCCGCTCAGATGCTTGTAATTTTTATTTTGTTCAATCCGCATTTGGAAATTTAATTCCGCACCAAAAATGGTTGCCTTTTGATGTTTTGATTTCTGGGTCGGAGCTCTAATCCGAAGTTTCTGTGTTGAATAGGGTTGTTTTCTTATTTCTTCACCTGCTGTCAATGCTGAATCTGCCCCACACCTCAAAACTGAGAGCTTGGTCTCTGCAAATTTTCATTTTTTTTTTCTTTCAAATTTTAATTCTATAAATTTCATGTGTTGGAATTTTCCATATTTTAAGAGTTCATTGAAGTTTTTATCTGGGTTTATTTAATAATTTATTTGTGCAGGTGCTACTTGGTGATTCTTTCTTCCGTGAAAGGGAGTATCGTAGAGCCATTGTACGTGACTGTGCTATCTCTTTCTCCTTTTTGCATATGCATTTGGAAACAATTGCTTATTTGTGATTGTATTATTTTAAAGGTTTTGTGGAATGGGTAGTTCAAAAGTTGTATTTTTGGGGGGAGAGGTGAAAACTACCGCTTATTAATTATTATTTCTTCTGTTGATGATCAGCACACCTACAAGCAAGCTTTGCAATGCTACAAGATGATCCCAAAACAGAGCATGACATCTTCTCGGAGTTCATTGTCATCAAACCGGACTTTGTCTCCGAATTCCTGCAATGGATCAGTGATCAATGAGAATGAGGTAAACTGGTGTGTTGTGTTTCTTTGCTTCATTATTGATGGATTGGATTGACTTGATGTGCTTTTCTTTGGATCTCTTTAACAGGTGAAGTTCAAAATTGCATCATGTCACTGTTTTCTGAACGAGAATAAAGCAGCTCTAGTTGAGGTTTGTTTGTTCTCTTCTTTCCTTTCTATAGACCAGACTCATGAGGGTGCATGCTCGTTGATGGTTTTTTTAAAATATTGAAAAAATTCCTGTTGTTATAGTTTAAGGTGAAAAAATGCCAATTCTCTATTTATGCAGGGATTAACAATGGAGATAACGAGCCTTAAATGGCTATATTTTGTCAGTTATGAATGTGACATTTTTTAATGAGAAACAAAGGTTATGAAATGTTGTATTACATTCTTGGGTTGTTTTCAATTTTGTCATTCCTTATGAGTTATATGTGCCACTTTCTCATTACAGATGGAAGGCATTCCAAGTAAATCTAGAAATTTACCGATGAATTTGTTATTTGGGAAGCTATATCGAATTTCTAGACATAGCTGAGCTGCTGTTGCTATTTACAAAGAATGTCTAAGGTTTGTAAATATCTCATACACAAGTTGAATCTTTGATATGTCATCAATAGGTTATCTTTGCATGCTTTTATGAATCTATTTTATCAGTTTTAATTTATTTGTTGCAACTCCATTGTATATTGACCTTCAGCCTTCAGGCATGATGTCCGCCATAATCCTTATGTCTGAACTGAACTGATAGTGTTTGCTCTTCTCAAACACACATTCGTAATGTTTGTTCATCCAGCGACATATTCGTTTTTTGTTGTATTAGACATAGTTAGTAAATCTCTAATGCACCTGCCAAAGTAGTGCAGGCACTGTATTTTGATATAGGGTGAGAGGGCAAAAAACTTGCTTTCAGATGTCCTGTGCAGTCATGCAGATAACCTCAATTTAAGATTATTTTTTTCTGTGTGTGTATTGGGGAGGGCGTCAAAGAAAAAGCCACATATATATGTTTGAGACTTGAAGTTTCTCTCTCTGTTCTTTCATATTCTCTTGAAGCTCATATATCATTTGCATTTTATTATGAAGTTCATTTCCATTTTTTAATTCTGACTGTTTGCTTTCTCTTTGGGCTGTATTGATTGTGTTATGGACTTATGCAATTGGCTATTTGCTCTAAGCTTCGCACATTTGCATCTTTTATATGATTGATATATTATTATTTATTAATTTGCTACTTGAGTTTAAGATGAAATTCTTTGATGTCTTTTTGCCAGACATTGTCCTTTTGTACTTGAGGCTATCACAGCTTTAGCAGAACTTGGATCTACTGCAAAGGACATCATTTCATTGATTCCTCAGGTTTGTTGATAACAAGCTGAAAGAAATTTGTGTGACTGAACTTTCAAGATGATCCTTTGATTTGCAATGGAACACATCTACTGCAAAGGACATTATGTCATTTCTTCCTCTTCTTTAGAGAATTAGAAACTCAGCAACAAAGAATAAACTTTACCCTGTAGGCTGATGTGTTCTATAATATTGAGAAAGGAAAATGGGGTATTTATAAGACTCAGTCCTCTGGGTTAACAGAAGCACTCTCCTTAGATGGATTTTGATTCCTTTCCTTCTATTAATTAGATCTATTAAGTGAAAAGAAGACGGATCAACTGTTAACCTAAATTTGAGCATGCTTTGGGTCTTATGTTTCTTCTATTTCAACTTGTGCTTTAACCTAATTGGAATACTTTATTTATTTTGTGCCTGAAAACCTTTAATAGTATGACAATTCTATGCACGGAGTTATTGGCTGATAATTACTTGATGATCAGGCTCATTAGAATACCTTAACTAATATTGTGACATTCCTTCTTTATATATTTGATTTATTAATAACTGATTACCTTTTATCATGAAATATTTTCAATTTTTTTTAAGTTGATCAATTTGCAAAATTTGAGTTTAATTGTGATATATAATTGGTCTGCCTACTTTCAGACCCCAAATAGAAGTGGTAGAGCTTCATTTGATCATACTGATTCAAGTCGTTGGCTTCAAGTAAGTTATACATAGTACTAAAATCCTTGTTTTTCTATGTGTTTTAAAGTACTTACTACCGTTTATCCCTTTAGAGACTTTTCCTTTTATGTTATGCCTCTATAGATGCATCGTTATTAACCTGCACTGTGTATATATGCTACATCAAATCCTTGAGCAGCAACAAAAGGTGACTGTTAGTCTAATAATGAATAAATAAAGATTGATATTTACAGACTGTTTTGATGGTTTGGTGGTATATCTAGAATATATTGAGCTTGGCTATATCCATATCTCAATATAATAATCGGTTGCAATGTAAAATCCAGTCATTCCAAATGAATTGTCTTTTTGCATATATTTATCAATTGTCTTGCTAGATACCGAGTCTTGCTACAGGATGATGTTCTTGGTTTTCTATGCATGATAATGATTTAGGAAGGATCATGCATTTTGAATTGCTATTTTTCTTTTCTTGCTTAATGTTGTTTTTAGTGATGAAACTTTATGAGTCCGTACTAACTTAAGCTTTTGGGAGAGTTGGCTCTTAATATGGTATCAAGGCCTCTACAACCTGGTGATCAATAATTTGATCCTTGTTTACCCCATTTTTCTTTCTTAAATTGAATTTCAATCTGCTTGAAGCTTTCAAGTTAAAAGGACTGCAGCTAACAACTTTAATTTTCAGGATAGTTGGTTCTGGACGGAGCTGGTAGTTGATTCTGATTTAATTCCCCTTCTATGTTGCCTGGTTCAAAATAATATCTGCTGAGGTGTGAGGATATTAATTAATGTCATCTGTCAATATATTTTTCTGTTGAACTGTAAGATTTAAGCATACCCCAAGACTGTCAAGGATATATCACGTGATTTTATATCCTAAAGAAAATGACCATAAATATAGGCATAGGAAAGTTGGAAAATTAGTTTGTTCATGGTTCTGGTTGTATATGGGCAGACAAACTATTGGAAATTTCAATTGCTGATTAATTTTTCCTCTTTTTTTTGCAGCGCTATGTTGAAGCTCAATGTTGCATGGCTTCAAATGATTACAAAGGTGAGATATTGTATTTTACATGGAGTCATACTGGTTCCATTCTTGTGTGTTGGATGCTTGGAGATAATTCAAATATGTGTTTTGTGGCATAGCCCTTTGACCAATTTCTGATACTCAAAATTTACAAAATGATATATTCTACTGTAAACTGTTATAGTGTTTATGTGGCTCATTTTTCTGCATTAGTTTCTTGTCCTCTTGTTTTGATAAAACTTAACACAATATTTTAATGAGAGAAGAGAATTATTTTTGGATTTGCTTATACTCTGTGGTTTCTACTATCTTCAGTGATGTGTGTTTGACACTGACACATCCAATTTTACTTTATTTCAAATGTTGGCAGGTGGATTGGAAATCTTTGCAGATCTTTTACAGCGTTTCCCTAATAATATACACTTACTACTTGAGATGGCAAAGGTTAGGCTTGCTGCAGTGATTTAGAACTAGTGTTAATATTACCTTCCAACCAGGCTGATTATGCATCTATTTCTAACTTTTCCCTTTGGACACTCAAGAAAGGTTTGCTTTCTAAAGCTAGTTTTGTAAATTGTAATAGATGTATTTAGTTCCTCTAAAGTAAGTAGTTTCGTTTAGAGAGAAAAGTAAATCATCTCAACCCTTAATGAAAATGTTGAGAGTAGATTTTATTGAATCCATGATTTGTTATGCATGTTTAAGTGATATTAACTATTAATTTTTCATTGATGATTGAGATTTCTTTTTCCCTCTGAAGGGAGGACTTACTTTAGATGAGCCAAATTTGCGTCTGACAATCAATGCTATTTCTAAGAGTTGACTTGACTGCCTGAATTTTTTTTACCAAGTGATGCCCTTGTTAAAGAATTGTGGCATATCCCTACCATGTTAAAGGATTGCAGCATTTCCCTACTTTACATGAAATTTCCTTGAATTGATCACTTGACATCTAAATTCTGTTGTATATTGTAAATGAAGGTTGAAGCTATTATTGGAAAGAATGAAGAGGCCATTATGAATTTTGAAAAGGTAATACAGAATTATTGCTTATTATGTTAATATTTATTTTAATTTAATTTAATAATTACTTATCCCTGCTTTCCACGTGCTTATTTACATGTGCTTATTGAGCTTATAATTATATTGATAATTTGGTGATCACAGGCCCGTTCAATTGATCCATACATCATAACATATATGGATGAGTATGCAATGCTTCTAAAGCTAAAGTCTGATTATCCAAAGCTGAACAAGTTAGTGCATGATTTATTGAATATTGATCCTGAAAGGCCAGAGGTTTTTGTAGCTTTGTCTGTTTTGTGGGAAAGGAAAGATGAGAAAAAAGCATTACAATATGCTGAGCAGGTGCGTATTTTATTTGATGCAGATTGGACTGAATTGCCTTATTTATTATACAATTGCTTACAACTGTCTGATTATTTTGCTATTAGAGTATTCAGATCGATGAGAGGCACATACCAGGGTATATAATGAAGGTAAATGATATAATTTTGCATCATATGGGGCATGGCCCATGCCACATGGAGGTCTATTTATGCTATATATGTTTGTAGAGGATGATAAATAAGCCTTTTCTGACATGTTGAGTTTATTCAGGGAAATTTATTATTGACGATGAAACGGGCAGAAGCAGCTGTGCCTGCCTTCAGAGCAGCTCAAGAATTGAGACCTGATATTCGCTCATATCAAGGTTTATTTTTTACTTGGAAAAATATATTGTCGCATAAGTTGCATCTCTTTCCTGCAATGATATTCATGTATTCTGCTGTTAATATCTACTGCAAAATGCTGATAGTAGAAATTAAAAAGTTTACAGATTTTGACATGAATCTGAATATTTCAGGTTTGGTCCATACATATTTGGCTCTCTCTAAAATCAAAGAGGCTCTATATGCTTCAAGAGAAGCAATGAAAGCTATGCCTCAGTCGGCAAAGGCTTTAAAATTAGTAGGTGATGTGCATGCCAGTAATTCTAGCGGCAGAGAAAAGGTAACTTGTCAGCTCTTTGAAATTAGTATCTATAGACTACTATTTTACCTTGTTTTCTTATGTGTGAAATATAATGTAGGCTAAAAAATTCTACGAGTCTGCACTAAGACTGGAACCTGGTTACCTTGGAGCTGCACTAGCTTTGGCTGAGCTCCATGTTATTGAGGGCCGAAATGGAGATGCTGTGTCTCTGCTTGAGCGATATCTTAAAGACTGGGCTGATGATTCGCTTCATGTAAAACTTGCACAAGTTTTTGCAGCCACTAACATGCTGCAGGAGGCTTTGTCACATTATCAGGCTGCATTAAGGTTGATTTCCTATCCTTATTGTTTAGAATATCCATGTGATATATGCCTGTGTTCATGATTTTACTATGCCTCTAATATTTTGCTTAAATGGCAGGTTAAACCCCCAGAATGAAGCAGCAAAACGGGGTTTAGAGTGATTAGAGAAGCAAATGAAGGGTTACTTTATTTATTTATTTATTATTTAATATATATGTTCCTAAATAATTCTGATGCTTGATTATATCTCTCTCAACTAATCACACACATTACTCACTCTTCATTACCGCTGGATTATGTTAGCTGAAATAAATGCATGGTCTAGTCCAAAATTATAATTTGATTGATGAGTAGTATTAGAGGATATAGCCTTGAAAAGTTGAGTGAAGTTAAAATTTGTGATTTTGCATCCTTTGTAGGGAGTGGATCCTGATGCACCTGAAGAAGATGAAGACAATGATGTTGAAGATGCAGACGGAGATCAAGACGTGACTGAACTTCTGTGAGTACTAGTGTCTAGAGCAAGTCTATTGTGATGAAAACAGTGACGTGGGAATAGTTTAATGTTGAGATGGCATTAGAAGTAGGGTTGGTGCTCTACAATCTGTCAAGTTTGGCTTAACTACTGCTAGAGTTCACATCAGAAAGCAAAGCATTTAATACTGTTGCATCTGGTGGTCAAACCCTGAGGCTGTATAAATATGGAATGTATGGATTGGATGGTGAAATTTCCTCTCCAGGTTGCGGTGGATTGGACTTTGGCCAGGTGGTTGTGTTCCTCTTTGTAAGGCCAAAGATGTCTCAGCTGGAAGCTTGTGTTATCTCCATTGTAAAAAATTTAGTTCTTGGTTGTAAAAGCTATGATGATGATGAGTCATGTGAAAACTGTAGACAATCGTCTTTCATTCTCTGTACCCTGTAAAACAACTGCCTATTTAATTTTCTTCACAGGTCAAAAGGTAAGATTTCATGTAAGCTTTTCTCTTTATTCTTTATTGGCTAGCCCAGGTTAAAGAGTAATATGTTCTACAACTCAAATGAGTGGCAACAAGACAACTTTATCACTGCATATTAGAGAGTTGTTTAATCTCTTTTTCACTTCAAATTTATATACGTGGGTTCCTTTTAATCTCTTAAAGCAACTTTTTTTTTATGTAATCCTTTTTTCTACATTTTCAATTCTAACCGCTTAAGGTGAGTGTAACTGTTGCTTATTTTTATGTAATTTGCACTAGAGTTGATCTTAGAGCTAAATTTTATGCTCACCAAATAAAATGTTTGGTATCATATTGTTGATATTGAGCATGTGTTTTAACTTGAGTTTTGTGTTTAAATATTTAGATAGAAATTTACTGACATAGTAAAAATCCGACTTAAGTAGGCTTATTTCCTATATGTAAAAAATAACTTTTAGGTTTCATATTGATTTACAGTTACATACAATTTTTATTCAATAATATATTATTGTATTATTATTTTTTTTTATAAAAAATGTAACATAAAAATATAAAATTTCAGTTAGTTAATTCAAAATAGAATGTGTTCATTATATATTTCATTTATTTCTTGTCTTTGATAACCACCAATATCAATTAATCATTTCATTTTTTCCTAATTATTTTGAGCATCTTTTAAATTTTAAATTAATGAATTGTTAGATTAAATGCTTAATAAAGTTAGAAGTATTTTCAAATTGAATTGAATTTATTGGAAGAAGCCAAACAATTCAATTCAATAGGCTTTCTCACAAATATTATTGGTGGGGTATTTACAAATTGAACTGAATTCAGTGGAACCAATAAAGTGATATTTTGTGTTATTGATTCACATTCATTTTTCTTACAATATCATTGGTTTATTTCTGTTCAATCTAAATCTAGATAGAGTTATATTTTATTTAATTTCTTACTAGTAACACTTTATTTTACTTAATGTATAATGTTATATTTTTATGTTAATTTATTATTTATTTTGAGGAAATGTTAATTTATTATTTAATACACTAATTACATAATGACAATGATGGAGCCGTGGAGGTCAGTGATTAAAACATGTACAGATCCAGTTTTCTCAGCCGAAGGGCAGTTCCATTAATTGTTCTTCTTTTTCTTTGGAGTTGGTCCATCCAAGTCTTCAACGCCACCATCAACATTCGCTTCCCATAATAGATCGTGTCCTCATAATGTAGGAGCATTGTCTCATCATTTATGCTGAAATTCATAGCATGACATCATTGACCTTTCAAAACACTACACTTGAAAATGTTTCCTGGGAGTAGGGGTTCGATTTTCCATTGATTGAAGTCTCTGTTTGAGATGGAAAACTTCAACCTATGTACCCAAAAAACATGGCAACATGTAAAGAGTAAGAACATTAAAACCATTATCAGTTTATCACATAATGAACGGGACACACACAGAGTGGAAACATATTTAAGAATTGAATTGAATGGCACTGAAACTCCAACACAAACAGCACCTCAATTTGAACAAAGTAACCGGACATGCAAAATATAAACTTATGAGTTTAATGGTGATGCACTGAGTTTTACATTGTCACCCAATCACAAATCACTGTTGGTATGACTTTTAAGATAATTTTGTAAAAGTCAACAAATTTATCATAAATTTTGATAGCATGACAGTGTAAAATTTTTTGTAATCAATCCTAGGATATACCTGTAATTGTAATGCCCTGGTTCTTTCTGCTGCAAGAACCCCTCTTGTTGAGTGCAATTCCTACTAAAAGTTTTTAAGTCAATGCAGTTTTTATAAAGGTATGCAAGTACTTCAATCAAATGAAAGGTTTATATACCTTTTGAGTATCATCTAAAACAGCCTTGAGGAAAGCCACGTCATGCTCAAGCCTTACATTGTCAGCGTGGACCATGTTGGATAGGTTGTTAGCTTCTTCTTGAGCTAACTCTGCACTCACCATCTTCTCTCTCAGTAATTCCATCTCCTTCAGTGTGTCGGCCAATTTTCTCTCCATCTCCTGCCTGCTTTTAAAAGCAGATGCTAAGATTTTCTCAGAAGCTTCTCTGCTTGATAATGCAGCTTCCAATTGTCCCTCCAGAATGCCAAATTTTCTCATTAGGGAAGCCACTTTAGTTTCATAGTAATGATGGATGTTTGAAGCAGCGGACAGTGATCCTGATTTACTGTTTTCAGGGAATGACACATCACCACTTTCTAGCACGGGGTTTCCAAAACCGAGGTTTTTCTGATTTGAACTTCCAGATACCGACACCTGTTCCTCTGTGTTGGTTTTGGCTCCACTTCTGCTCATGTGATTTCGAGGGTCATTTTGATTTGTTTTGTGATCAGCTGCCTGAAGTGAATTATACATTACAGTATTAGGTTTCATTATATTTTTGTCATAATGTTTAGCATCAGGATTGGAATAATAATCACTACTGATATTTAATAAAAACATATTCTTAACATCATAATAAATGGTTCTGACCATATTATGAACTACTGCAAATAATATACTTATATGTGATGGTTGGGAAGGGGTGATAGATGCCATCAAGTGAACCTAGTGTAGATGGCAACATAAGCAGCTTATTACCACAAATGGTTCTGACCTTGAGGTTGCAATTATGGCAGTCCATAGAGGATGCAATTAAGGTGTGTCAAGGGTGACCACAACTACGCGGCTTTCCAACAAAAATAATAATAAAATGAATTTTCCCTACATGCAACTGAATGAATGAAAGTACCTAGGACAGGGTCATAGTGGGCATGGCCTAACCCAGACATTAAGAGTGGAGACACATTCAGAAAAGAAGCTGATTACATTGTGTATGCATGTATAGATATTTAGAGGTTGGGTAGGACTCTATGATATGTATCAAGTATTTACCATCATGTGTTAAAACCCCATTAGAAGAGTTTTGTATTAAAGCATACAGTTGTGATTAATGGGAGTTTATGTTTACCCGAGGGAAAGAACTTTCATCTTCTGAATGCTTGTCAGTCCTGACATCTGCATTGTATTCTTCATCATGATCAAATTGCCTGCGAAGGGAGATGTTGGTAGGGAGAGAATTGGAATTTTGTACAAGAAGGGATTCTGAGAGAGATTTTCTTTCAGAACTATGTTCAATTACAGACGCAAGATTTTGTTGAGCAACAGATTTAATCAAATGTTGCAAAGAGTCATTTTTAAGTTGAGAAGCCAATCCAGCAGATAATGAATGTTTTTCAAGTAGTATAGATCTTGGATCTTTGGTAGAAGTTGGTCGTCTTCCCCGGACTGATTCAATTTTTTCTGTTATCAACACTTCCACCTAATACAGTCAAGAAGAAAAAGGTTACAAGTTCCATAAAATTAACTCATGCACTAACTTCATGCATTTAAGTCAAACCTCATTTGCTGGCTCCTTTTTGGATCCCCCAAATGCAACAAGGAAGGCTTTATCCTTGTGTTGCACGAGTGCTACGCTAAAACCCTGCAAACATAACAGATATTATAAACGTGCTTTTTAAACACTACAGAGAGGGTCAAAGGGATGGTCAAGCATACAAACAAAATCTGCTACTGCAGGAGATTTAAGAATTAAGTCAGGAAATGGATAAGTTGTACTCCTAATACCAAATATAACACATCTAGAAATAATTTCGCCAATAGTCAATTTACAGCTTATAGGTTGAACAAAAATCTCATTGAGAAATATAAAAACTAAAGGCAAATGCTAACCCTAGCTAGAGATTTCATCACCACCATGAAACAAAATTTGAGTTATAAGCTGATAAGCACCAGCCACCCAAGCACTTGGAAAACCCTCAACTAAAAGCTAGCTGTCAAGAGGGGAGAACCAAGCCAATTAAGTACTCCATCAAGCCGAACTTAGGCACCCCATTATACCCAAGTCCCTATCATAAGCACAAAAGACTAAATGGAATACATTAATGCCAATAAATGTGCAGTGAACTAGCAGTATGAAGTAGCAGCAGATGAATGACAGGTAAACATGAACAAAAAGCTCACCTTGTTGGTAGTAATAGAAGATGGAGGTGACGTAATTGCCACAGACCATTCACTTTTTACAACATCATATACCAAAGTCTCCCCATGTCCTGAAAAACACAAGGGAAATTAGAAATTTTAAAAGAAATAGAATAAGAGACAAGTTATATGTGAAACAGGAAGTGATACAAGCAGTAAAACTAAATGGCAGAGATCAAATCTCAAATGTTTGTGTTTTTATTACAATATACATTTTTTTTTTCTTTATAGATAGAATTAACCTCCCCTTCAGTAATATGATCTTCTTACTATGTGTGTATTGGTCTCAAGTTACCAAGGAACATTGATTAAATGAAAGTTCGAACCACAAAATACAAGGAGTGCTCACAAAGGCTATACAATCAAAAGCATTGTACTGATTAACAGATGCAGATGGCTGGAAAGAAAGGTAAGAGGAATAACTTAAATGCAATATAGTAACCAAGAGCTAAATCAGTAAAATTCATGCATAAATTACTTTTTTTTCTGAAGCTGAAGTGTAAAAGTTTAAGTTCACAAGATAGAAATAAATAGTATGCTCTAATATTACGAAAAAAAGCTTCCTCCTTTAAAAAGCATACGTTTTTTCTTGCTTCCACCCCCTGTAATATACCATTTAGTGCCACATAAAACACCACAGCAACCAGCTCTTGGTGATGGATGGAAACCACGTATTTTTATTCTTGACCATGCCATCTGAAAGAACATATACTTTAATTAAATTACACAATGAATGAGCATTTATTCTTCATCTTGGAGAAATAAAAAAGTTTCACTGATATGAGAGCTCACTGTTTCAAAGTCAAGTGAATACAAGTCATTCAAGGTCCTAGATTTTGATGCTCCTCCAAATATAAAAAGAATTTTACCATCATAAAGAGCTGCCACATGGTTGAATCTTGGACAAGGTGCTGCTCCCCTGCAAGTGATATAATATTTTAGGAGGTAGTATGGGGTAAAAAAAAAAAAAAGAACACAGCATTACATTTCAAAAGCAAGGAAACATTTAAATCAGGTCCTTAAAAACATGCAAGTCAAAACTTTTGTTTTTGAACTTTAAAAACAGAAGTAATCAACCATAACAAAGCGTAAACACAGTTACGTGTAGTGAAGTGGAAGCCATGTCAAGGATTTGAGATCAAACATATGTAGATCATTCAGTTTCCTCCTTTTTGCATCTTCTCCTCCAAACAATATTAAAACAGAGTTAGCCATAACAACAGTGTGACCACTGCGAGCAACCTGAAAGAACAAAAATATTTGGTCAGTACTGCCTAGAAAGATTTCAATAGTAGAAACTAAATTTGATACATTTGTTCAGGTAACGTGTCATATTCTCATGACAGAATTGGTTCCTACTTTCTATATTATTTGTGTGCAATTCTTTCAGCTCATGTCTTCCTGACAATTTAACTTGTCAGGTGTAATGATGAATCACACCCTTATCTGCCTAAAAATGTCAATGTGATCAAGGAAAAAGCTGACCATTACACTAAGCAGTCCCCAGTGACAGATTCTAGCACAAACTCATTAACATATTTTAATTGATAAAGAATTATTTCCGTTAAAAGAGAGAAAATACAAGTATGAATGCTGAAACTACATTTCAACTAAACCACATATTCAATATTTACATAAATGAATGTAATAAATACAAAGATGCAATTTTCTAATTATTATATTTATATCCACTTGATACGCTGAACCTAGACATAATAATACATGTTGTAACGATTACCATAATTTATGATATATTAAGTAATATGATTGGGCAAGATATGAAAATTGCAATCCGGTAGCATATGCCCTAATATTTGGATTCGTAATATTATGGAAACAATCCCCAAGATAAACTTTCTATCCCAGAAGAATTTGCAGTTTTATCAAATGAAAATTCATACCGGTATGTCTCCCTTTGCTTCCATGAGTGACCAGCACTCTGTCTCTGTATCAAACGCCCATACTACAAAAACCAGAAAGACAATTAGAACAATTTTGCCGCATGAACAAGGACATAGCTATTACATATGTGAAGAAGATGATGGTGAACCAGAAATTTTGTCAGTTGCTGGGTCTGTTTTCCCTCCAATGAGGAGTGCCTTTTTCCCCCAAGAAACCTGGTTAAATTATCATCAAACACAATAAAACTGAGACCAGGGTAAATCATTGTCAAGTATAAAGTTTAAACAAGGTACCATTAAATATGGGAAAGGTGTTAATTATCTTCCGAATTAAAATTTGATTTGTCGTATCATCAAGCAGCTCATTTATAATAGCCACAAGTTCAGGTTCATGAACATTTCATCTTAACAGACATGTTATTTCATGTCTATGATGAGAGCATTATCAAGGTCACTTGGATAGAATACAAATAAACATGTCAGCACACTGAGCATATGTTGTTAAACCCATAGAGAAAAGTACCAAACAATGCCCCTTGCAAGCCGGAATCTTTAGTGGAAGACTGCTTGGTGACAAGTAAAGCTTAGACGATGCCATGGTCCATGAAAATCTGTCAAAATTTAGCACCTGGACAATAAAAATGAACAGTATAGATCGCAGTTTGTATGATGAGCCAATAACCAAATAATTAGTTAATATTGATGCTCATATATAGCAACAATCTCCCTCTCATAAATCTTCCAATTCCAAAACAAGAAATGCTCCCTCACCTGTACGTCGTCTAACAATCCACTTCCAGATTCACCACCAACCACTATCATCTTATTCTGAATGACAGCTGCAGCATGCTATTCACAAAGAGTGATAGTTATGTCTTTCGCCAACATTGCTCAGTAGTCGTAAAACTTCCACAAAAAGACACAGGACCAAATAAAAAATATAACAAGAATAAAAAAATTACATACATGGGATCTAGGAGTGGGCTTATTCCCTGCAATTGACAACACCATCCAGTTCTCTGAGCTGCCTGCTGTACAAGTATGCATCTCAGGTGCAGCAGACGAAAGCGGGCAATCAATTTCCTCAGAATGACCACTTGTCCCTGCAACTCTATCACCCTGAAAGAAGCTTTATCAGTGGCCACACTCATTATTTTAAATTCAATCCCACACAAGGGTCAGGGAATGAAGCTGAAAAACTCACATTGGAGTTTACATTTCGCTTATGGTGCCTGATGGGACTTCTAGTTCCCTGGGTGGTGTCAGAAAGTTGGACCTTCAATCTACTGAGGAAACACAACAACAAAACATTGATATTGACGCATTTGGAAGAGTTTATTTACAACTTATGTAAGCATTTGAGAAATCTTATGAGAATAACTTATGATAAGTCCATAATATGAGTTTTTAGCTTATTTCAATAAACTTCACCTTTTAAAAGTAATTTACAACATGAAAAATAATTTAATCTTCAATCATAGAAAAAACTTATAGATAAGCACAAACTTAAGTTGTTAATTAAGCTGTTTATCCAAAAGCACCCTTGAACAAAAATTAGTGGTACCTCTTAATTGGGTATACGGAAGAAAAGAAAAAAGAAAAAAGCAAGCTTTGAAAGATCAAATCTTCACCTGCCAAGTTTCATGTGCCTACGAGAGAATCCGAACATTTTCTTCTTCAATGCTCAGAGCAGAGCTCCTACAATATGAAGAATCAATTGAACACTGAGTGAGCAACAAACACTAACACTCCACAATTCACAAAGGGTGGCTACATTATCCTCAAAGTCAAAGACTTTTCCCTCTAAAGAGTGCAAATCGAGATCGTTCCTTTTCAGTTGCCCAGAAAAAAGTACTACTCAGCTTGGAAAACTCAGAGCAGAGTAAATACTCACAGTGGTAGAAGGGAACATTCAATTGAAAGAAAACAAAAACATTGTCTGTGACAAGAAAGCTCACCGAGTCCAGGGTGTTTGATTCCTAGTAAAGTTTGTGAGAAAGAAAGAGAAGCTCCAAACAGCACCGTATAGATTGAGCTACGTCGAAAATCCCAACAACAACATCAAACTGAGTAATGGCAGGAGCTGGAAGCGGTGTGAAACAGAAAGCGAGAGAGAGAACATTAACATAAACATTAGTAACATACTACATTACAGAGCACGGAGAGAGAGACAGAGACACAGAGAGAGAAGGCGCAAGTTAGCATTACGGGGTTAATTTAATTTCTCTTGTTGTCTTCTTTTGTGTGGTCATTGTACTAGGATGTGGTCATGGTTAGTTTCAGAGTTTAGTTACGCCGTGCCGTTAAAAAACGAAATTAAACTAACCCCGCACCAAGAAAATTGTGAATTTAACTTGCACAAAGTTATTCTCTCGCATTTTCATTGTAAATTTTATTTTTAATTAAATTAAATATCCTTCAGTTGAGGTTGTTTGGCATTCTCCATTTAGTAAAAGAAGTGATGGAAATGCTAATTTTGCTTATCCTAATAAAAAAAATAATCTTTCCGAAGATTGTTTTAAGGATACTGATTAAAAAAAATAAAAAACAAAAAATTTATTGTGCAAATCATAAAAAATATAAAAAAGTTATGAATAATAGAATTTTGGGCATTCTAATAAAATATTTTTCATTTTATTTTCTTAACAAATGTCCTAAGATTATTGATTAGTATTTACAAAAAAATATTATCTCTTAACCAATGTCACAAAGACACTTAATTATTAGTAAGACTCTTAAAAAAATACTCAACACCGGTATTATTTTAAAATAATGAAAAATATATATAATAAAATCTTTAATTAACTTGAAACACATTAGTAAAAGAAGATAAATAATCTATTTAATCTTTTATT
>PYAF01005900.1:1479577-1489602 GCA_007407185.1 Glycine tomentella
ATTTGATCTTTTATCTTATTTTATTGATTCAGGTTAGTCCTTTACCTTTTTAAAAAGTTTATTTGATTTATTATCTTATTTTTTCATTCAAATTGATATTTTTTCCAATTTAGTCCTTTAATATATTTAAGATTGAATTCGTTAATTATTTTTAAATAATTTTTTTTGTTCATTTTTTTCCTTCCCCTCCACTTCATTTTTAACAAAAAAGTTAAGAATTCTTAGATAATTAACTGTGTCAATTTAAATGGATTGAAAAAATAAAATGAAAAAAAAAGGATATATGACCAAATAAAACAAAAAAAGAAGAAGATAAAAAGTCAAATTAAACATTTTAAAAGATAAAAGATGAACTGAACTTAAAAAAAAGATCAAATAGATCATTTGATCATAAAAAAAAAAGACAAAAATGAATAATAATATATAAATATTCTATTATTTTAAAAATCTTATTAATACTTTTTATTTTTTTCTATCTTCTATCAAATCATTAATCCATTTATGCCTATTTTTTCATACCGGAGTTTGAATATGGGTTTTGGGTGTCCATGTAACTTTCTCCTCGGGACTTGTGTGAGTGCGAGCGAGAACAAGGGGAAAGGAAAAGATAGCATCTATGACACCCCACGTGTCTCTCTTGTAAGTAAGGGTAGTGACCTTAAGTTAAGGAACTGTCACAAACAATGAAACAATGAAGCATGAGAGAATGCATGTAGTTGATATCTATGGACTATGATTACCTTTACTTCTTCTCCACTTCATTCTGCCGTGGCTCATGCATGTGGTTTTCTCTGTTCAAGCTCAACCACACAAATGTCGTTGTTGTTGGCTGTTAGTGAGGTTTAATTTTTTGTGCATGTTCTATGATTGAACCTGTCTTAGAAGTGTTCTTTGTTGTTATTATACTTCCAATAATAACGAATGAGTGATTCGACTTCTTTGCTTCCACCCATGTTAGACGAATTGGTTATAATATAGTATATCTTTATCTTATATTATAAAGCTCAAATTTTAATATAGTTTAGATTATTAATTATTTAATTCAATATTAATGCGCTAGTTAATGATGTTGAGAAGAGTTGTATATAGTGAATTGACATCAGATTATTTCACGTTAACCTAACTCGTGAGATTATTCTATTAGAAGAAAAAAGTTTTTAATAAAAAAAAGAGAGTTGCAGCATGGAATACTCTTTATATACTTCAAAATAAACTTTAAAGCATTGATTAAAAATTATAAAAAAAAGGCAACATTTGTATAAGTAATTAGGAGAATAAATAGACATAAATATATTTCTAACAGATTAGCTTCTAAGTAAAAAAAGTAGCTTTCAAAGTTGCCCTGGCTCTCAGAAGAAGACAAATATTAATGCTGTGGGAATCATATATAGGCATAAGTCAATCTATCTTAAATAAAATATCGGAATATGTTTCTTCATAATCAATAGGGAATAAAAAAATATAAGAAAATGCTAAAAGCTCATGATCTATGATATATAAAAATATACTTTATGTGTATGCTCAATAATTTTATGTTCCCTGAGAAATTCTTTTTTCATTTGAGAACTTTTCGTCCTTTTCATTTTTATTGTGCTTTTGGATATTATGCATGTGAGGATTCTTTGTGTCTCGTATCTTAAAAAGCAGTAGAGAAAAGAGCAAATAATTAAAGGGGAAAAGTGATGGGTTATCCTTTGGTGTTCGTTGTGTTTAACGTGCACTCGATCCCGTAACACATGGACAAATTAGATTCATCCAGCTGGCCATGCTCTCCAACTATAGAGAAGGCATCAGTTGTTGACTCATTAGTATTTTCCAAATGACTATATTGCCCTTCTTATTAAAAAATTAAGAATAAATGTGTGAAACGATGTTTTCTGCAAAATGGAAATTCAAATTTTGCTTTCGAAAGAGATTCATTCATTCATTAATTTTTGTTCATTATCGTTAATGAAAATGTCTATATAGCATATTTAAGGACGAATTTGTCAGCATTCTACACAAAATATAATTTAATATTTATCTTCTCCATTTTATAACCATTATAAATATAAAATTATAATAAACATTTAAAAAATTAGGAAAGTAAATATAAATTAGAACAAATATAATAATAAGTATAATATTAATGAATAAGTATATTGTTGCTCTTAAATTTCTATTATGATAAAATCAAGTTGAGTCTCATTTTTTTGTAAGAATTAACTTAATGGTTGTGTAATTTTGTTTGAGTCTCATATTTTAGATAAGGTACTGTTATATCAGAAATCTCAAAACAAAAATATGAGACTGTACCTTATCCAAAATATGATACTCAACAAATTAAAATACACATTTATTAAGTTAATCATTACAAAAAAAATGATAGTCAACCTGATTTTGTAACTATATAATGTTGTCATAATAAAAATTTTAAAACATTACACATTATGTATATTAATCAATATTATATTTATTATTATATTTATTTTAAGTCATGTTTGCTTTCCCTTTTTTAAATATTTATTATAAGGTTATATTTACAACTATTAAAAAAAAAAGATTAAGATTAATTTATATTTTAGATAACTTAATAAATTTCGTCCTAAATGTGTAAAACATTAATAAAATTTGAGTTTGAAAAACAAGTAGATTATTTCACTTGTATCATACAGAAGTTGTTTATTTGTCACAACTTTTTTAGTTTCGACGTAAAAAATTGAATTTTCGTATCTGGATGACGAATTTATGAACGTAATGCACATTCAAGAAAATTGACCATTAATAAAAAATAAAAAAAAATTGTCTTCCCCGACTAAGGGTTGAATGTTGAAATCATATTCTGGTCAAACACTCAAGCCTTTTGTGCACCCATGGCTCCGTTAGGGTTTATCCACTTGCCTTTAGGACTTGTGGTGTTAGGCTTCTCCCTTTCCCCCTTTTGTTTGTATTTGTTGGTGTTCGTTGAGCTCCTGTCCCGTTCCCCTTTTTGTGTTCGTCTAGGGTTTCTCAAATTTACCAATTTTCGACACCCATTGTATGATTTACGCTCGGTGTCCTTGTTTATCTGTTCAGATGAGGTGGATCGTCCATTTTTTTCATTTTCATTGTGCAACCCGTGGAAGAGGTCGTGGTCTGCAATCGCATAGTGTGAATAGTGGTGGTAAGTTTGTTATGTATTTCTTTGTGTAGGTCCCATGTGCTTGTTGTTTAAAATGACATATTCGTTGCCATAATACGAAGCAAATTTCATATAACATTTTATATTGAAATGATTACATGATTGGTAGTCAGTGTGCATTTTTTTTTTCTATCGATTGGACTGGTATTGCTTGTAATGGTTGTGAAGCAGGTTGTAGTGTACATGAGCCATACACATTATTTTGTTATTTTCATCCATCGGTAATAGGTTTGGGTTATTGATTTTTAACATTGATGCAAATGAATTTTGGTATTGTATGTTACTATATTAGTTGTTGGAAGTTTGTGGCGTGTATTTGTTGATGACCAATAGATGAATATGGAATGAGACAATTGGGCCTAACTAGTTGGAAGAAGGGAAATTATTTTGTTGAATGTGCGTGACAGAGAGAAATGTATCCTCTCCATTTATTCCATTATTATAAGCTTTTGGGAAAATAAATGAAATGGAGATGATATGCACTTTAAGGGGAGTAACGTTTATTTTCTCAAAAGCTTAGTAATGGAAGAAATGGAGAGAAAAAAAATGGTGAGATCCAAACCTGTGACAGAGATAAAAGAAATATGATGCCTTTTACTGTAACGCAATTGTTGATTTTGTGTGTTGTTGTGGTGTGACGTTACAAGTTGTTGTCAATGTAATTGTGTAGTGTTGCCTCCGTTGTAAGTTGTTTAGTTTATGTGTATGAAACATGTATGAATGCACGTGATTTTGTATAGTCAGATCTGAAGCCTTTTTTCAATGATTTTTTACTGGTCATTTGAAAGATGGAGAATTCTTCGTCTTTGTAGTCGAGCAAGGTGACAGTGTTAATGAATATCAATGACATCCTGTGTCATTGTGGTGCACCTTGTTGTATTCACACTTCATGAAATACACAAAAGCCTAAAAGGAAGTTTGTTAGTTGCGGCAGATATGATGGACACACTAAGTATTGTTGCCTTTTTTCCTGGTGTGAATTGGTAGATGAAGCGGAGCAGAAGGAAGAATTGAATGCTTTAGTTGCAGCCCAGTTGGCAGACATTAAGGAATTATAGGATAGAGTTGAGAAAATGAAGGATGATTTGAATGAAGCTAGTAGGAAGGTTGAATTGGGGAATGAAATGTTAGTGGTTGTGAGGAACAGGAGTGACAAAAGTGGTGTTGAATGTAGGAAAATTAGGCCTTCGTATGCATAATGTTGTTTTTGGTTGGTTGCACGATTGATGTATAGTTCCTGAGGACATGTTATGGTGTATTTTGGTTGTGGTCATGTAGTTGGTACTTATGTTTTGTATCATTGTTTGCTAGGGTTTGTCCATGGCTTTGTTTACTTTATTTAAGGACAAAGTTTTAGGAGATTGTGATTTTCGTTAGTTAATTATTGGGTTTAGTATGTATATCTGTTGGTATTGTGATGTAAAAGACCTTGTTTTGTTCAATTGTGATTAAAATGTTGTTGTGTAGTATTTATGTGTAATTCACAATTTCAATTGTTTGATATAAGCATCAAGTATGAACATTAGGGTTGTGGACAAGTATGTTAACTTAGATTTCATATACATAAAAATACTAGTTGCAAGCAAGGCTCAACCCATCAGGTGGTTTAATCAAAGGCTCACAACCTTAGTGTTAGTAAGTAGTAGTACAAGCATGAGCAGTTACAAAAATTGACCTTTGTGCTAATGACCGAGAGATGTGTGATTTAATCATATTTTTAGCAACATTTTTTAGATGTTTGGTTTAATCGTATTCATTAGTGGTGGTACTAATTATTGGCCAAAGAGGTGAGCTATTTTGATATTAAGATCTTGATAGGGATGAACGGAGATACGAAAAAAACTATTAAAAAAAAATGCAAAACAGATAAACGCATTTTTTTAATATACTTTTGATGAACGGAGATACATTCAAATAAATTTTAATGACTAGGATTTTCATGAGTACAAACACGTTACGTTTAGCTATTTTAATATACTTTTGTATTGGAATTCATTTGTATAGGGAAAGCTCATTTATTTGAAAAGATAAATGCATAACGAGTAATGCAAAACAGCCTAAAACCATCACCTAAATTGAATTCCAAACGTGTCATCATTGTCAGTATTTCATTTATCTGGGAGACAAACAAACAAGGTGATCAGATGAACGGAATACATTATATTAAACAACAAATGTTTGGTAGAGTTCGACAAATATAAGTTTGTCAAAATAGGAAGGAAATGGGGTATCACCCATAATTGTGCTTCTGTAAGCACACAATTATGGGCCATAGCACAACAAAAGAGCAAAGGTTGTTAACACAAAAAACAACACTAACATAATTATTAAATTGAAAATAGAAACTCAGTTTTGCACAACAATCCTTCTTTGTTTATCCTCCAAATGTTTCCTGTTAGCTGTTGCATGCTGAATGATCTTCTCCTTGATGATGTTGTGCGAATCCAACACCAAGTCTAGTGTGAGTTTCATAACCTGCCACTACAAAATATATTCAGTTTTTATATGGGTTGAATGGTTCAAATGGAAAGAAATGACCCATAAAATATTTTTGTTCAAAGGAATTCCAAAAGGAAAAGTGTAGGTGCCTCAATACGGTAATCCTAACCCCATTTGCAGTCCTTCATCCACTTTGCTACCCAAAGACCACAGTCATTTCTATCAACAAAATAAACAAATTTTAGATTACCTCATTGCACTCGTTTTCTTTAAAAAAATATCCATATTATAGAATATAATAGGCAGGAGAATGTTATGATAAAGGGCCTTGTTCTCCAATGTCATTAGGTCTGACAAATTGAAATGCTGAAATTTGTGGCCTGGGGTTGCATCATACTTGTAGAACATGTCATCCAGCAGCATTACCTCAAGAAATATACCTTGTGTAAGATGATGGGTTAACTTTGTTGACGGTAGATTGTATCATTTGAAATTCTTAACAGTATTCAAATGCTTACCAATTTCCTCACAAATCTTTCTCTTGCATCTTCTTCCTTTGCCTTAGGTTTTGAGTCTAACAATACAAGTTTCTTTTCAATGATATCAACAAAAAAGAAGGAACCAATGTTGTTTGTCGTCATTGATAGGTACAAAGATCTATAATGGAAACACAGTTATATAGTGCAAGTACTTAAACATAGTGTTATTGGTCAGTCGATAACATTATATTCAAATATATATTGTGCGTACTTAAACATTTGGTTAGGCTACTGCAGAAATGACGAAACTATAAATCTCCCCATATATTTATCACACTTTACTCGTAGCTTTGCTCTACAATTAGGTCGAGTCAGAGGCCTCATTTCCTTTTTTTAATCCACCCTCATGAGATGTTTATTATTGTCCCTTAAGCCTTCTTTGTTGCACACAAATTCACGCATTATCATATTTCCTTCCTCGTCATGCTTCACTTCATCCTTTCTAATACCAAAACCATGTCATTTTCCATAGGTATAATGAAATTGATATGCAACATCTTCACCTGCAAAAGTCAACAATTTCATGTCATTGGATGTCAAATCAATCAAACTTTTGTATCCTAGCCTTGCAGCATCACCTTCTGTTTCTTCAACTTCAGCGACATCATCCTCATCATTGTCACTTTAACCTTCATCGGCCATGTTGTAAATAATAATATCAACTTCAGAGTCCATTTTTGCAAACAACCCTTCCTCAAACTCTGCCATCTATGAATGTAGCTGTAAACACAACACATTTCAATGTCTAAAATTATAATTCTACAACAATTGAATCAAATTGAACAGCAACCATAACCGTTAATACATTCAACATGAAAGCTAAACTACTTTTTTTAACATGCTAACATAACATCAGTTGAGCCCACACAACTCAAAATTCATAATTAATTCAAACCTAAGCTACTTTACAATGATATGTTAACGTACACAACATATCATTTGAGGCCACACAACTTAAAAATCAAAATTAATTCTAACCTAACCTACTTTCTAATGACACGTTAACATACACAACATATCAGTTTAGGCAAAAAAAAACACCCCAAAATCACATGGCAATTCGTTAAACTCGAATGCACACTCAACATAATGCTGTTCACATGAAATCCAAAATTACATGCTATGCATCCACAACTTTCACACACTACACAAACCTCAACCCATCAAGTCACAGAATTCAATTAAATAACGAACATAAACTAAAAAAAGTAGGAAGACATCAGCAAACACAAACTGCACATTAACGAAAAATCCTACTTACAATTTTCTGCCTCTCCTGCCAACGATTACACACTTCAATAAATCCCCCTCTCCTGCCAACGCTTACACACTTCTATAAATCTCCAATTGGAACCTCATTATGATTCGCACTACATCAATTACGATGTTCGCAACATTCAAGATGGGGGAAAAAGGGTCTGATGAATTCTTTTCAGAAGAAGAAATCCGCTTCAGATGTGACGAGATTGAAGATGGGGGCAAAAAGGGGAAACTCGAACAAAGCCTAATCAAACACACAATGAAGAAAACGAATAAGCCAAAACCGAATAGAAAACGACCATTTTCAACAACCGACGAGTAGATAAACAATAATGAAACTATGAAAGCACAAAAGACTTGAGAGAGTGTTCGACCAGAGTACAGTTTCAACATTCAACCTTTAGTCGAGGAAGACAAAATTAATTTATTAATGAGAACGACTTAATAGTCTGAATCTGAAAATTGCTAATGAGTTGAAGAGCATGGCCAGCTAGCTGAATCTTATTTGCCCACGTGTTAGGGACACAGGTGCACACGTTAAACATAACGAACATCAAAGGATTGCCCATAAGTTATTTGTGGTTGTCTTTTCCTTTCCTTCGCTTTCTCTTGAGAAGAAGAATAACGTATTTAACTATTATTCATGATTAAAAGAGTAATAATTTGTACACTTCTACTACTTCACCCAAGACCACCCTATAATTTGTGATGCCAAGATCCGTCATCGCATTACTCAATCTTTTTCTTTTTTCAGCTTATGTATAATATATATATATATATATATATATATATATATTATATTGAGACATATCAAAATGATACTCGTGTAGTATCAAGTATGGTGGTGTTATAGTATTAATTATTTATATAAACACATAATTAAGGCCAGCTTACTTTTGTTCGATGCCATAATTATTATATTATTATTCTGCATGTGTATTCTATGCATACAACAACGTGGAAATATCGTTTATGCTTTAATTATAAGTATATGAGCATACGCAAGTTAGGAAGCAATAAAACTAATGTGTTAATTAGGACCATTATTTCTTCAAAGGACTTAAATTATAGATGATGTATAAAATTCATTTACCTTATGCTGAAAGAAGTATGGGTTGTTCTATATATCGTCTATGATGATATTGGCTCATGCGCAACGAGATAATATCCAGGAAGAGAAACTTCAGCATGATTAGAAATATTGAATCTCATTAAGGTCAGATATTGGACTTTGTTTTCATATATAGCTAGAAGGTGTTTATTCTCTAATTAATTGTGTTTATTAATTCCTCTCTGGTAGCATATCTAATCTTCTCGTAATCTACCCAGTGCAATTGGACTGAAGTACCTTGTTCACTCCTTTTAAACAAACTGTCTTTTATAAAAATACTCTTTGATAAAAATAATCTTGTCATTAGGTGGAATTTGATCGACTTATATGTAATGAAATTAACCAACAAGAAGAATAGCCCTTGACTCTTGAGTTATACGAAGAGCCGGTTGATGGAGAATAAAATGGCTTAAATTTGTAGGTAGGAACCGTGTTTCAGTGTTTGAATTAGCTAGCCAAATTTGTGTGTAAGAAAAAACTTTTCATCAACTTTTAATATTTATTTTTCAAACAATAAATTTTATATAAAAATAATTCCCAAACATGATGTTAGTGCGGTGTGGCTATTTTTGGTCGGCCTAGTTGTAGTAGCAAGACGTACGTGATGCCGTGTGAAAGCTACAATTACAAACACGTATACCAAGGAATACGTGAAATTCTCATAGTTTTGGACGTGAACATTAATTGTTGGCACCATCAAGATTCGTTTAGCCACAACCAAAAACACGGGTCGGAAAGAAACGAAAGCAACATCACTAGAACACAGCCAACCCAGAATCTTTTCGCCCTAATAATAATAAGATAAGTTTAAAAGCTAATTTCTACTAATAATCTAATAATTGGTTCCTTTCCTCACCCCATGGACTCAAATTGTAAACTCTTACTGTATGTTTGGAAGGGTGAGAGAAAAAAAAAATTGAAATTGAAATTATTATTTTTATTTTGGTAGAATTTCTAGTCATTATACTCATATTTCCCTTTCTAGAATTGGATGCGAATCTTAATAGCGAGAAAGAGGTCCCAATAGGATAACTTCAACTTTTCTTTCAAGGCAGCAGATGCCTCCAAGATAGATAAGGAAGAAACCCCCAACATATAGCAGATTAAAAAAATTATAATGGCACATATAGGACAATTAAATATGGACCAGACCCTCTTATATATTTAATCTAGCTATGGTTTTAAATAAAATGTATTAAGAATTTAACTAAAATATATTTTTTATATGAATTTAACTAAAAATATATTGATGTAGTATAAAAGTATCTTATATTATTATTAAATCATAAAATGGCATGTTTATTATATTAGTATCATAAATTGTCATATATATGATAATAATATTATTAATTTTTATAATAATTATTTATATTTGTGATCATTTTAATTGGCTAATTTACATTAAGAGTATATGAATATTATATTTTTAGTCTACTGCTCTAGCAGTAGCTGTTTTATAACTAAGACGTTATACTATTAGTATAATATTTTTTTATCTGTCTATATGTTGGGGGTT
>PYAF01005900.1:1489702-1507757 GCA_007407185.1 Glycine tomentella
TTAATTGACTAATTTACATTAACAGTATATGAAAATTATATTTTTAGTCTACTGCTCTAGCAGTAGCTGCTTTATAACTAAGACGTTATATTATTAGTATAATATTTTTTATATCGGTCTATCATATTCTATATTTTATCTCAAACTTTTGACTTTTCTCTTCTTATTGTCTTTTAATTGTAAAATTAATTAATTAATTAATTTTTATCCACAGTAAGTATAGAAATATTTATATTATCAATTAATTAAAAATGATTTTGAAAGTAAAAAAATTTAAGTTATTAGTATAAAATCAATAAATTTATCAAACATAATAATTTATTATTATTTTCATTAGACAATAGTATAATAAAGAACTTTTACATTATTATTCCAGCACATTTTAATTAAACTCAAATCATCAATTATGCAATATTATTATCCAAAAATAATTTATCTTACATATAACACCATTCCTTATTCCCCAATTGCAGGTTGCACATATGCAAAATAATCAAGAAGGTTGTTCATCAATTTTCGCACCAAAATCATATATATAAAACTAGATGAAGCAAAAGAAACAATTATAAGGGGATAATATATGGAGTTTTTTAAAAAAAAAAAAAAAACATTTTGGGAAGCCGTACTAAAGATACGTTTTTGTTTCCGTATGCATGCATAGAATAAAAACCAAACATGGATCAATCACTTTCAATCAAATGATCAAAGAAAATTAGAAACCGACCCAAATATCTAATGGAACATTCTCCACTTTTCTCCTCAGCCACTCTATCTATCTTTCCCTTCTTTTCACTGAGTTTGCATTAATGCATACCAAAGCAATCGTACCAAGTCTTCAAACCCCTATATAAACAAACCCCATTTGGCTCCTACATCATGCACACCACATAGCAAAACCTCAATTAAGTACCTCTCTCCTTCACATTCCCTCAGCACTTTCTGTATTCAAAACTTTTGGCATTGTTTCCAATATCCTAACTTGAGACTACATATATAGCAGCATATATATATATATATATATATATATATATATAATGGATAGGGTGACACAGATGGCATCAGAGAGGCCAGTAGTGATATTCAGCAGGAGTTCATGCTGCATGTGCCACACCATCAAAACCCTCTTCAGTGAATTTGGAGTGCATCCAAATGTTCATGAACTTGATGAGATACCAAGAGGGAAAGACATTGAGCAAGCTCTTTCAAGGCTAGGGTGCAGCCCCTCTGTGCCTGCTGTGTTCATTGGTGGTGAGCTTGTTGGTGGAGCCAATGAAGTCATGAGCCTTCACCTTAACCGCTCCTTGATCCCTATGCTTAGGAGAGCAGGAGCTCTTTGGGTTTGATCAATCAATTAATTCACAACTATCAGGCACTAATTAGTTAATAAATCTGTTTTGGTTACATATGTATAATTATGGTGAGATATTATTATATATAGAGGCCGGCCGGATCCATTATTATAGGATGCATGTATATTAATACTCTTGAGTTTATGTATGCTACTAATTTGTAATAATAACAAGGCTACTTTACTGATAAAGGTGTCATTTAATTAGCCCTTTTTTGTATTGAATAAGTGTAGCCTTGTATTTTAGCTAATTGAATGGAATTGCAGATTATATGAATTTTAACATCTTGTTTAATTAAGCATCATGCTAGCAAATTGTGGTTAATTATCAGCATTTTCACAAAACTTATAAATTCATCAAAATAAGGCAAAGATAGACCAAAGGGAAAAAAGAAAGGAGAGGATATATGTTTTCTACAGCAATATTTGATTAACATGGTGTGAACATAAAGAAAATCCTTCCTCCGAGCTCTTTTAACTTTTCATGTGAAAGAAAGAAATCAACAGAAATTCTCTTTAGCTGGGGTTTGGTCCTCAACTGTGGCACTCTTTGTTAAGTGGCACATTGTAAGACAAAAATCCTAGTCCATATGATATAGCATTAAGGCTACAAACGGTGTCTTGTTCTTTCACATAGTCGATGAGGGACAATATGCACAATTACACAGAATGGAATAAATCTATTGGTACAAGTGAATGCGACATGTCAGTAACATGGTTCCTATATCACATCAAATAGTTATATGCCGAAGTTATAAAAAAGACAAAAGAGAGAAGAACTAATAGAGCATATATATCATGGAGTTAAAGAGCCTCTTGAGTCTTCAATTAAGGAAAAGTGCCTATATTCTAGAGAAAAATGTACTCTGGATATGGCCATGATGGAGTTGGAACCCCTCCAACACTATCTGTTTCCTGGAATTATATTATTATATTATATAATAAAACGATATGAAAGAATATGTAATCCAGTATTATTCTCGGTCAGAGACAGGTGAAAGTGAAAACCACTAGTTAGTGATAAAATTGGCCATGTAATTAAAGTCATAAGTCATAACCATATTTTACAAATGAATAACCATATCAGTTTTCTGCAATTTTTCTCCTATATATATATATAGATCTAAATTATTTTAAAGTGCATTCATCTCAAAAGTCAAGATAGACAAGCATTAGTTTTATATTCCAGCTGGCTGGTCATAATATAGCCTATGCAAGTGTCACGAGTTTAGATAATGCTCCTTTATTATCTTTTGCATGCTGTTACTTCTGTAGAAAAAGTTACAAAAACATTCGGTGTCACATAGGATCGATAGTTGGATACTCAATAGTTAGCAAATGATACAATAGCATTCCAATATTGTATGATTAGAAAACTAAATCTTATACATGATTTTGATAAATAAACTAATATTTACTAGATTATTAGGGAAAAAATTAATATTTACTAAATTATTAGGGGAAAAATGACATGTACATATTTATGCAAGATCGAAAGGAGCATTCATAATCTAACTCAAACCTTTGTTCACCTTATTGAATATTGGCACACCACATCATCTGTGTAGCTTCAATCTTACAGGAAACATCAATAGCTTTAGTTTTGGGCAATACCATAATGTATCTACTCTTTGACATTTCATTAGAGTATTTTTAGTGATAGATTTTAAATTGAAATTTTAGATCATTTTTTTTAGATCATACAACATTACATAGGATTAAAGATCTCTCTCATTTTTTTTAGTGGTGGATAGATTCCATTTTTGGATTGTAGATAACTGTTAAAGAATCACACATGGACCCCACTTTTAAATATTTAAATATTTATTAAATTACTTATAATTAATTAAATAATTAAATTTAATTAATAAAATATGAAAGAAAAAATATAAAAATATTAAGAAATAGGAAAATGAGTATAAATTTAATTTTTATTTATGACTAAATGTTAAAGAAATGAAAATACATAAATTTGATAATTAAAAAAAATGCAAGGCATTAATCCCAAAAAAAAATTAAATTTCATTATTGTTGTGAATGTAACGTTCCCAAATATGTTTCATCAAGTCTACCTAAAGTTATTGATGAATTTCTCTTATATACATAACGTGTCTTGTTTGCAAGTATGTAGCAAAGTTAAGAGAGCACCACGAGATACTTCAACATTTGAAATGTCGTTATCTACATGATCATGATCAACATCGACATTACCACTGAATGTATCTCGTTCGTTTTCGACAATCATGTTATGCAATATAATGCACGTCAACATTATATCCTTCATTGTATCCAATGTTACTGTGCACACATTTTTAAGTGACAACGGTCGGTCACTGTGTAAAACGTTCTTGTTCCCACGTTGTCTTTTTTCTTTTTTCTCCTCCCTCTCTCCTTTCCACACATTGCTTCTTCTTTATGCTTCTTTCTTTTTTCTTTTCTCCCTCTCCTTCACATACATGTTGCTTTTTTTTTCCTTTTTCTCTTCCCTCTCTCCTCTCTTCACGTTGCTTCTTTCTTCTTCTTCTTTCCTCTTCTTCCTCCGCCACGGTCCAGCCCCTTCCCCTCCTATGCGACGCACCCCCTTACCCCTTCCCTTCCTTCCCCCTTTCCCTCTGCTGTGACCCCCCCTCCTCCTTTCGAAACTCCACCACAACCCCTACTTCGCCGATATGTCTATTTTTGTTTTTTGTTTGTTTGTTTGTTTTGCGTTCTTTTTCATCTCCTTCTTTTGGTCTGAGTCCTACCGCATTTTGCTGTTAAGGAGAGAGAGTAAAAAAATTGATTTTTTTAACAATGTACATATCTTTAGAATTATTGTACAAAAACTCATTTTCCATGTTGGAGATATATCCAACTCCTTTATTGAAAGATATGGTGAAGACTAAATTTTGAACTCAAGATCTAACACTAAAATTGCTCTTTCAATAAAGGAAACTTTCTACATGCAAAGGTGGGCTGGCTATTGGGCCATGGCAAAGGGCTCTTCTCTACTGCATAAAAGAAACTTCGGTAAAACTTTCTACCCTTCCACTATTGTTTCTTGTATTTCCCATTGCATTTGCATTTGGGGATGGAGTTTTCATAATGCAACGAGAACAGGAAGCAATTGTAGAAGTGCAAGAAGCATCAGCAAAGAAACCTTAGAACTTCCATGTCACTGTTGTAAGAAAAATGGCAAGTGCCTAACAAAAAATTAGACCATGCATGCATGGGCTTGGATCACAAGGACCAGTTCAATTGACTATCCCAATAGACTATCACTTCCTGTACTTCCATAAATTATTACAAGCACCCAAATGTAATGGGATGCCCGTAGCAATTTATGAAGGTGTAAGAAGTGTTAGCCTCCCCAACATTGCAGAAACCTAATACCCATGTATCTCACGTTAACGAAATTGCAGTAGCTAATGGAGAAGGGGCGTTTGCATGGTGCCAGAGAGAAAATCAAATGGAGGAACAAATAATGATTGGCATAAAATAGCTCTGACGAGTACTTGTCTACTTGATCTTAATTGCATATGTACTTATCCCTTAAATTTATTTGATTAGCCTAGTTCTTAATATCTTTTTTATTTTAGCTATGACCCTATCCTCATTACAACTTGGAAAAGACCAGTTATGCGTATTTGCCGTGCAATAATAATTTTAGAATTATGTCAAGCATATGGTATAGGTAGCATGTGATGATGTTTGAGTGTAAACAAAATCTACTATTTGGTGAATAGAGTGAAACGCTTAATCCCTTGAAAAGTGTGAGGATGATATAGATTGTTTGTGATAAAGTTAATATCTCTTAACTTGATTTGTTGTAGAGAGAAATCATGATTGTACTAAGAACAGATGAATTCATTGGGCCTAGTGCAACCATTTGTTAAACTAGAAAGGTAACCCTTGAGTTCGATTAAATTGATCATGAGAAAGAATAACATTGATTATAATCCCTCTTTTAATTAAGAGTATTTGATATTCTGAATTAAGTCTTATAAAAATTGATTAAACCCTACTTTTAATTTAGGTAGTATAAATAAACGCAAAGGAGTAACTTTTAAAATAAACCCAAACTCAAAAATTAAAATACCAAGCATACTTCCAAAAAGAATGTAAGTTGTCTTAATTCTTTTTCATAAGTTGATGGAGTTTCTCATTTTGTTTGGTATATAAGATCTAATCACTCCACATATATATCCAAATCTCATATATATATATATATATATATATATATATATATATATATATATATATATATATATTCACCTCAAGGAATGCAACTGTATCCGTATCTGCCGCGTGTCAACCTCCATGCTCATCCCACGTGGAATGTATTCCCCTATCCAACACATTAATAAATATATTCTTAATATATTCCAAAATTATTATAACTAATTTTTAAAGTATAACCAAATGACGTCAAGTAATTTTTATGTTATTAAAATAAATAGAATATTATAATCAGTGATAGATCTAGGATCCTAGGTCAGTGGAAATAATTTATTTAAAAAAATAAAAATTAATAATTATCATTATCATACACATGAAGATAAAGACATAAATATTAAAATAATAAAATCTTAATATATATAATCAAATAAATTATATAGACATTGAAAATAGTGAATTCAAATATATAAAATTAAAGAGTATAAAATATGAAAATATGAAAATATGAAAGTAGTTAATTTAAATATATAAAATTAGAAGGAGTAAAATATAAAAATATTAGATAATTATATGTAAATTTTTAAAATGAAGGGGTACATGTGCACACCCTCACTAAAGAGTGGATTTGCCACTGATTATAATCAATCTGAACTATCATAGAGTGATAGAACTACAAAAGAAATATTATTATTTTTCTGTTTAAAACTCTCTCCGGGTTTATCAAGATCAATTCTAGTTAAGTATATTTATTTTTAAAACAGTTTTCCACATGTTTAATTTTTTTTATTCATAAAACTATTAATTAATTATTATTTTTAAATTAAAATCCTTGCCACTTACTTCTAGACGTGTTGCTATATATATCCAAAATATTTAGTGTCGGAGTATTTTAAAATTTCTCCTAAAGTTGACATTCTTCATGCACCATCAAACCCACGTAATCAATGTTATTTTCATCCACATGAACCACCTCACGCTCCTCCCCTATTCTCCCCCTCTAATTTTCGTGGTCCCATTTTCCATTAGTAGTGTCTGGCTTATCTTCATGGCCATAGTAGATTCTTTGTCACACAAGTAGCTAGCTATATTAGCAACTAACACACCACACAAGTCCCTCTCAAATCAAGGATATTTTGGGCATCAACTCATGTAAGAACCTTCAACCCTTTTCATCTCTAGCTAGCTCTCCCAGCTTCTTTAGGATCACCAAACAATGCGTGACCCTTAGCTTTCATCACTATATATGCCCTCACTCCTCACATGTATAAAATCAACACAAACGCTTCAACATTCTGTACGTAACACCACAAAATAATAAACCACCCCCTAACTTCCTCTACTAGTAAACTCCACTCATTTTTTCTTCATCTATTTTCTCTCTTATTTCTCATACAATTACACACTAACTACTTTAGAAGCTAAACAACCCGCCAAGCCATATTATACGTATACTTAAGCAAGTACATATATATAATTTATATATATATATATATATATATATATATATATACCAATTATGGAACGCATAACAAAATTGGCATCACAAAAGGCAGTGGTGATCTTCAGCAAGAGCTCATGTGGGATGAGCCATGCAATTAAGAGGCTGTTCTACGAGCAAGGTGTGGGGCCCGCAATCTATGAGCTTGATGAGGACACAAGAGGGAAGGAAATGGAATGGGCTCTGATGAGACTCGGGTGCAACCCTTCTGTGCCAGCAGTATTCGTTGGTGGCAAGTTTGTGGGTTCAGCCAACACGGTCATGACCCTTCACCTCAATGGCTCACTCAAGAAAATGCTCAGAGATGCTGGTGCTTTATGGCTTTAGAAACCTCATCATATACCTACGTACATAACGTGATGTCACATTCTAGGGCAATGCAAAAAACAGCTAGCCAAACACGGCCTTAACGGAAAGCTAGTTTATATGTGTTGTATAATAGCCTAGTTTTTTTTTTAGTACCGGCGGCTTTTCGAATCTACATTTTACCAGAATAATATCTAGAGAGTGTGCTCTAATATAATCTTGAGTTCTATAACTTTGTGGGTGCAATGTTTCATGAATATATAGTATTTACAATATGTTTGGAACAACTTTATTATAAATAGTTCTATAAAAAAAAAGGAGGTGGCAATAAAAATAACTTAATCGAAAAGTGCATGTAATGTTTTAATTTGGAGTGATGAGACATATTGATCAAAATCTCAATTCCTTGGATTTTGTCTGTGTGTTTCTTTCTTACGTTTAATTTCAGTACGAGGGTTAACAATTAAAAGTAATGCGTTAATACTTTTCAATATTTCTTCGGACTGCATGCTACAGACAATATTGCTAATTAATACTTTTTTTAGAATATTTGTAATGTTGAATCCTGAAATAGCACGTCTTGTGCTTTTTTGGGCAATGTTAATAATTTTTTTGCTTATCCAAACAAACAAACAAAACCGTGTTGTGGACTAATATAAAACAATATTCGTGAAATATTGTAACAGAGGGAGAAAATAAAATAGGGTTTAACTGAGTTGTATTATGGGAGTTGAGAATTCTGACTTACGTAGAGGATGATGTGAGCATCCATGCATACCATTAATTTTTAAATTAAATTTTGACAAATTTTATGGGGGTGTACGTGTGGCACAAAAATAACATGTATGTATGTTCCAGTCTTTATCATTTCGAAAGAAGGATATATTCCTTGATTGATATACGCATATAAAAGTGGATAAATTTCCCATCGAATAGAAATATTCTTATTGTTGTGTTGTTCCATCAATATGTACACGTACTATCATGTGTGGCCCTTCAATATGCTTCTCGGATATATATATATATATATATATATATATATATATATTAATTTTTATACTATCTAGTTTTAGGAGATTTTAAACTGTTTTTGTATGAATTTTAATTTATTTTATCCTTAAATAAATAAATTTTAGAATACTAGAAAAAATATGTTAAGTGTTTTATTTTTCAATTTTAATTTGGATTTTTATGGATTTATTTATTTGTATTTTGTGTTTTAATTTTTTAGGTAACATAAATAAATGTGATTTTTTTATTCAAAAAGAGCGTTTTAATAGATAAAAAAAACAGCCCAAAAGAAAGCTCTTAAACTTGTCTCACTAGTATGAATAATCCTATACCCACACAAAAAAAAAAAAATAAGAAAAGAAAGATCTTAAACTTGCTATCTAAGATTTTTCTTCTCTCACTTTTTAGGAGCTTTATGCATGAAAACAATTGGATAAGAGAAAAAGATAGATGCACTTTTAGAGATATATCTTATTTTCAAAATGGAATGCTTCATTAGAGGTATTGGCATTCTGTTATAAATTATTATTAGATAGGTTGCAAAACAATATTAACTTAACAGAAGAGAGAAATTATTGATTTCTCAGGGACATCTTATCCTTTTTGCAACAATGATATTGAAAATTCTCATCATATATTTTTCTCTAATTATATAACAGTAACGCGCGTTCCATGAAAGAAATTCATTATATTTCATATTTTTCAAACTGTTAAAATGTCACATCTCTTCTATCAAAAGTCAAGTATTAGTTTCATAACAATTATTCATACATTTAAATCACTAACTTAATCATTATCCTCCTTTATTTTATTTTATTTAAAAATTAATTTAAAGTGTTATTCCTAACAACTAAAAAAGCAACAGTTGAATTTTAATAATTTCAATATATATATATATATATATATTATAACAATCTCAAATTCTCAACAATTAATTTAATGAACAATTATAATTAGTTAATTACACTCTATCTTTTAAGTAAATTAGTGCATATCTTCTTTACTTTAAAACAATAAAATCTAATTAATATTATCAACGGAGTCTAAAAAGTGCTTTAACCCATGTAAATATGAGTTATCTACAATACATTAATTGAGAGCAATAATAATAACAAAGTTTTATTAGTAGGTGAGCACAAACGATTTTGAAATTGTATTATGATGGATAGTGATTCTGAAATATGAAACAACGTGCATGAATGTCGAATTTAGAATGGAATCTTTTCGTTCACGTGATTATAATTATCACTTTTTTTTTACAAAATAATTATCACTTTTTGTTAACCGTAGAAGATCCTATAAGTGGTAAATATTATATTCTTGTTATTCATCACGTTTAAGGACAGCCCAATTTGTTTGTTGTTTCTTTTTTTTATCATTTTAAATTTTAAGATAGTATTAATTACTATTTACTCGATTATATTCTTATAAAGTCGTCAAAAAAATTGTAAATTATCAAAATATTTAATATATATATTCTTATAAAAAGAAAAAAATATGAAATATCAATATAAAAAATTAAAAATGATAAATAAATTGTTAATAACCTTTTTATGCTATGACCTTGAATATAATGATATATATATATATATATATATATATATATATATATATAAAGAAATGAAAGAGGTAATTTATTATTATAAATATTAAAATATTAATAAAAAAATAAAAGATGTTTACTGACTCTTGGTTTTGTCAATTGCCAGTATTCTTTTCTACTGATGCGTATATTTTAAGTGTAAAACGAATATAATTTATCAGTCAATGAGTCACATCCCAGTGTGACCAAAAATATTGCGTGAAATTTGGCTTGAAAAAAAATTACAGAAATAAATAAATTTAAAAAATATTACGGATGTAGATAAACCATATTTAAAAACACGACTTTTATTATCATTTTTTAAAATTTAATATTTTAAAAATAAATAAAAAATTGTGATTGTAATTGTAATCACAATTTCAATATTTTTTTTAAAAATAAGATTAAAATTATGCCTATATCTAAGACTTCATCATTTAAAAAATACAAAAGTTATTTTTATAATATAACTTTTATAATAAATATAAAATATTTGAAGTCGTGTTTTAAAATACGATTTTAGTATTATTTATAAGACATTTTTATATAAAGTCGTGTTTTAAATCACGGCTTATTTATAGTTGTAATACTTTCAAAAAAAAAATCCATTCCTGTAAAATTAACCCATTTATGTAAAAAAGCCGTGAAATTCAAAATATTATATATTTTACGTAAGTGAAATTTGTACTAATTGAGAAACATCCCAAATGTGACCCGGCCCATCATTCTATTTTGCAACTAAAAAAAATGATATTAGATTTACATCATGACCTATGATAATAGAATAATAACGTGATAAGGGTGTGAATCATTTGCTTAAATTGATTGATGCCATAATATATGGGACAAAAATTGATTTATTTACCTAACTAGTCAATTAGTAATCAAGGAAAGGATTCTTGGAAACCAACTGCAATATTCCATTTAGCAATATGCTTACGCAGAGGGCTGACTCTGCCTTACGTTGATTGTTACTTTACCATCTCTTTCAACTTTCAAGCACAATTTATTTTTTTCTTTGTTAAAGGGAATGGTGAAAGCCAACAAGGGTAGACATGGCTGGCAGCCAACTAATATTATTTAGACTAAAGCGGATCTTTGTGACGATTTTTTTTAATTAATAAAATTATTGTAGTTTCATTAAATTTTATCGTTGAATTTATTAAAGATATATAGAACATAAGAAAATAAGAAAAATTAATAAGATATTTGACCTAATTTTTTTATCATGAAAGTTTCTTTAGAATTAAAGTTATTTAACAATTTTATAATCTTTCATCGTAAAATTCAAAATATTATTACTTTTTATTTTTTAAAACATTAGTATAGCGAGTAAATTATTTTAAACTTGGATATATTTTCGGGTTGGACTAACCCTAACAAATAATTTTTATATTTGTCTCGCATAAGTACAAGGAATATTAATGTTTCCAAGCGTCTTCAAGTCATAGTGTGGATATTTGGTGTGCATTTTAGTCTGGGTAAAGGAAAAGTTATGGTGATCACTTTTTTTCAAAGAGAAAACGTGAAACGTGCTGCTATTATAAATCTAGAGTTAGTATGTGTAAGAGTAGTCATAATTAAGATGAACTATTATAAAACTAGAGTAATTAAGAACGTACGTAAACCCTTTCATATATATTTGGCGTCTTTTTTTTTTATCTACCAAATACTATTAATTAGTTGTTAGTATTATTTTGATTAGTATTTGTCTATTTGATGTTTCACTTGTGTATCATCTTTAGTGTATCGTCGAGTCTATTTATTCATTATTCGTTTGAGCCATTATGTCATTATCTTTTGGGCTAATAGGTCGGTTAAGGGATTTTGGTCCCCAAAACAATATTCACAAAACCTTGTTACCTTGTTTTGATTTTGTTGGGGGGAAAAATTGATCTAGTGTGTTGGTAAAGTTTATTCTTGGAATTAAAAAAATTCAATCATCTACCAATTATTTTAAACCTTGTTGATATTGTCATATATATAATATAATAGTTTTCGATATTTCTGATACATTTATTAATATTATTAATTCTTATTTGTTGAGAAAAAAACAAAATGAGTTTCATCTATGTTAAAAGAATAGATATGCAATAAAGTTATTGTATTATAGAAGATTTAATATCACAAAAATATATTTATTATTTTTAAAATAAAGGATAATTAAGCATACAGATGTTTGATTTGCTAATTGTGTATGAAAAATATTCTTTATGAAGAGACAAAACTTGCTTCAATGATTTTTAACTCATTATGCTAAAATACTATTTATAATAACTCTTGAAGACTTTCAGATAAATTTGCTTTGCATTATAAGCGTTTTAGCTCATTTTATGTAATTTTTATAGCTAAAAAATAGTTTTTTGCCTTTTGTAATTGGTCTCTTGGCTGGATCAAGCTAGCTCTGAAACCTCTCATTAGTCATTAGCACACCAAAAAAAGGCAGCCCTTTTTAGTTTTAGGTCCAGCAACAAAATGAGCCTAGGTCACTGAAGGCTAAATCCAAGGGCTGGTTCTTGAAAACATTACCCTTAAGCCCATCACAGATAGTCTTCCTCGTATCTGGGCTCCATCAAATTAGGGCATATTTAACACCGGCTGTTATTTCATGCACCTTCATGTTGCATCTTGCATTCCTTTTTTAATTCAGAATATAAAATTATACTTCAAATTAAATATAGATTTTGACTTTCGATGATCAATCCAAAAGATTAAAAAAAAAACATTCCAAAAAAAGTGCAAAAAGCAACTTGGAGGTGCAGGAAGCAACAACCTTGAACACCCCCCTAGAAATTTATCTTTTGACTAAAATAACATTTATTAGCAACATTAAAAATATAATTAAATTTATGTAATTATATAATATTTTTAGTAAGGAAGAAGAAAATATATATATATACAAAATAAAAAGACTACTATCAATGAATAATTATGATTTATTTTGTATAAAGGTTAATATATATATTCATTTGGGTGAAGAAAGGAATAGGCAAGAAACAACAAAAATAAGATGCTTTATGTTTTGTCTTTGTAGGTTTCGAAGGTGGATCTTTTCATAATTTCAGCGTAAATTATCTTAATGAGCTTATGACAATGAGCTAAAAATATCTTATGACCTATCATAATTCATATCATTTTTCAACTACTCTCACAAACACGAATTAATCCAAATAAGTTATTTATAAGTTCTCTCAAATTCCTCTAAAAAAAAGTTCTTTCAAATGAAGTCTTATAAATAAATTAAAATTATAAGCCTGGTCACACCAAATAAGAAAAAATCACAGGTCAATATCTTTTTAACTAGTATTTTCGTTTGTGCCTTGCACAATTTATTTTATTATATAGATAAAAATTGTATTTTACTGGAGATAATCATCTCCATGTTTGAGTCAAATATAATTATTATGATTTATGAGTAACAAAATTTTTCCTTTAATATTTAATACAAGTGCATATTTTAACATATTTTTTTATTATAATTAGTTATGTAAAAATGTATTCACATCATATAAACTGCGAAGATAACTATTTATATCATAAAAACTGTAAATTATGCATGAATTTAAAGAGATACAACGATATTTTAAAGAAGATAAATTAATAAGGTAACAAAATCTTTAGAGAAAAAGAAGAATACAATATTTTAATTTTTAGAAAAAATATATATTCTTAAAAAAGATTATATATATATATATATATATATATATATATATATATATATATATATATATAAAACTGGGTTTATGATATTATGTTAAGTTTGGTTAAATTGTTTAGTTGATATTAAAATCATAAAAGAATATATCATATGTATGTTTGTTAAGGGTGTATTCAAATTTATATATATACGAGGATGTGTCATATAGGACTATAATCTTATATAAAAATGGGAATGATTAATTTAAATTTTTATATTAAAATAAAATGTTAAAATTAAAACACTTGTCACATTTGTTTTGATCGCCATTATAATTATCACCATAATTATCAATCATTGTCATCATCAATGTGACCGTTGTCATTGTTATTGTCACCACCAATATTGTGATCGTTATCATGATTATCGTCATTGCCCCAACATGATCATTGTCACAGCGATGGTGACAACAACAACGACAATCATGTTAGGAGCGATGACGATGATGATCATAATAGTGATTGTAGTAACGATATTTACATAAATTAAATTTTTAAGATATTTATTTTTTTATATAAATCTTATAAAAATTTGGTAGTTAAATGATTTTTTAATTTGAATTTAAAATATTTTAATTTTAATTTTTTATTTTAATTTAACGGTTGAGATTAATTATTCTCATGCTCACATAAAATACATTTTCATATGATACATCATATATATATATATATATATATATATATTTAAAATTAATTTCCAATATTCAACTACAACTCGCTAAACAGTTAATTAAGTTAATATTAAAAGCATAAAATGATATATGTTAGGAGAATGAAGTGAGTAATAAGAAAAGAGTATTCAAATAAAAGTGAAGATGAGAGAGTTAGGAAAGCCAAGGAATAAATATACAAATAATATATATATATATATATATATTATATAAATTAGGAAGAACTATAATTAATACCTGACAATTTTTAAAAAACGATATATAATCAACAAATTTTCTATTCCGTAGCTGTATTCACCGACGAAAATTTTGACTAAAATTGAAATAGGGCAAAACAATTCGTTGTCTGCTTTTGAGAACAGAACATAGAAAAGAAGGCTTAAGATCTAGATAATCTCAAATTAGATAGTGTTTTTCCACCGCCAACCTTTGGAAAAGTTCAAGGTCAACGATTTTTGTTTTTCTTTTCTTTTTCGGGGTTTTAGTTTTTCACTTTTTTTGGTATTGTCCTTTTGTATGTCTATATAAACATTTATTAAGACTAATTAACGATTACCAGTATATATTATAGACAGTATTTGATTTAAACCTTTTTTTTTTTGTTTTTCATATCAGGGTTCAGGCTAAACATAATTCTATAAAACTATTAAGAATAAAACATACTTTTTAAATAACAAAATATAGAAAGAATAATTAGCAATTAAATTAATTTTATGAGTTTTTAATTCTCCTTTTCCTTTTTCTATTTTTCTATTCTAAATCTTAAGATCTAGGAATATACTATCTAATAACTTTTAACTTAAAAGCAATTATTAAGTTGGCAAAAATATAAAACAAATTAACAACTTTCATTTTAATTTATTTTTTTTACTTTACTTTGAACATTAAAGTTTTTTTTTTCTGAAGCAAAAGAATCTGGTCAAACATTACAATAGACTAATATGCATTAAAAGATTTAATTGATTATCTTTAATATGATTTCTCTTTCTAATCATATTTTTTTATCCACAAAACACAAATTCTAAACCTTATTTAAAGGACTGAATCTATAATAACTTCTTGGTAATTCATATATAGTCAATGGAAATGAGTATGCTTACCCAAAACCAAAAGGAAATGGACTTTGTAAGATATGTAATCTTCTTCCTTTATTAATGGAAAATGAAAGCCCAAAATTGACCATACAACAGTAGCAGGCAAACATGTCGGCATGGTCTTGGGCTAAGTTAAGGCACTGTTTGGTGTGTCTGCTTTATATAGAGTCGTTCAGCACCATTTCTTCCCCTTTGGCTGCTGGGTGAACTTATGAGTTGTGTGAGCAAGCTCACGTTTTTCCCCCTCTTTCTTATCCGTGTTTTGGCCTCTTGCTCTTTATTGTATCTATCATTATCTGTGTTTATTGTGCAACAATTTAGTTGTAGTTAGTCCTTTATAATAATATATTTTAATTAAGATGTGCAACCACTATTTTACTAAACAAAAAGAATATTCTAAGGATATGATGGAATTGATTGCTGTTTAATTCAATAATTATTATTTTTAACACCACAATTGAATGTTATATATTTCTTACAAAAAGGTGATACTGAATTGCTCCTTACGCTATTAGGAGGGTTTAATTTAATTGGTTTAATGTAAATTGTTATAAATTTTTTTATATTTGAGTTTGATTTCGATGCAAAAAAAAAAAATACTCACTATGGTTAACTAAAAAAATAAAGAAATTTTAGTAATTTGCATAAAAAATTATAATTCTAATTTTATTTTCATCCTGGTACATTGGAAGAAGAAAAGAGCAATGTTCAATTGTCTTCAACTGAATTTGGGTATACAGAACACCTAAAGTTTTTTTGGTACATAGAACCCCTAAAGTTGATCTTATGAAACACATTGGTGTGTGTTTATTGGAAAAATATTTCAAATTAGCTTGAATCAAACTTGTATGTTTTTATTCAAGTTCAACTAAGATATATTGATGTTTTTGTTTTTATTTTTTATTTTTTGATAATATTTACAAGCATGCGTCATTGTCGAGTACAAATGTTTTGCTAAACTTGTATCTTCGTAATTTGTTTTGATTGAAAATAAAACATGAAGTGCAAACTCGGGGGAAAACGAAGCTTTCTTTTAATAACAAAATAATTCAAATCATTTACTAATTAAGATGAGGGCTAACCCATCAAATTTCAATCTCAATGAAACGATTGAAAGAAAACTTTGTGCAGGTTTGCTAATTATATATCATCAAAATCAGCATTCCAACTAACTAAAGACACGTATTATAGCTCTAAGGAAAGTCTTCCATCATAATAATGATAATGATATTTGTTTGGTTGATATGAAATGACATTGATACGCAACTATCTGATTATGTTGCATTAGAAATACATATGCTTTAGACATTTCACGTGCGGGTGAAGACAATATCAAATTTTGTAAAATACTGTAACATATTATTGAATAATTTTTATTTCATTTTTATAAAATGTAATCGTATCAATTAGTTTTATCGTTAAGTTTAAAATTCTAGTAGAATAAATTAAATTTATAAAAACATACAACACTTAAATTTTATTTAATATTTTAATACACCACTTAATTTATTATAGAGAACAATATATACTTAAAATATAAGTAGATATATATATATATTATTAGATTATAAAATTATGAATGTTTAAATCATCTATAATTTGATATACTTGATTACCAAGATAATATTCTATATTTTAATGATTTAATTGATGAAATTTACATATATTTTATATGTATTTATTAAGGCACTATTTTATAAAATTTAACAAAATTGCTTTTTGTACAAAAATGAGAGATGATCTTAACCATTTAAATAACTATTTTAGAAGAACAAAATTAAAATCATATGAATAATAAATTAAAAAAGTCACATGAAATTTATAAAAAATAATAATTTGTATTTTAATTAATAATATATAATAAGATCCAATTATAATTTACTCGTCTCATTCTCGTGTGTGTGTGTGTGTTGCGCTTTTGAGTTACAGTTGGGTAAATAATTTTTGTATAACATATCATTGTTATTTTAAAGTGATTTAGGGCAATTACACGATTGTGGCTAAATAATTAAAGCATTTTATATATTTTTTAGTCTTTATAAAATGAGTATTTTTTAATTTATTTTAAAAAAAATTGACTTTCATCATTTCTTAAATATGAAATCATTGTTTATTGTCTCCGACCGTTGCCATGTAACACTCGTTAATTGTTTATTCTATAATAAAAAAATTCAAATTTTAGAAAGAAAAAAAATCAAAGACCAAAATCTAAAGTTACTTATTTTATAAAAGGTAAAAATATATTTAAGTCATCAGGTTATACCAAATTAAGCTTCTATTTCGTCATAAAAAATAATATAATAAATAATTGTTCACATGCATTCAATAGATGTATTATGAAGAAACTGTAACTCTATTTCGGTGGACAAAACATATAAGTCATTAAAACATTAACCCACCAGTCAAATCTTATCTATAACGTGGTCAAATCTTAAATAACAACAAACTTGATTTTCTTAATGCTCACTTCTAGTAGAATTTTAGTAGTTTGCATGAGATATTATGTTCAAATTTCATTATTGCCATTGTACCAAACAATATAAATTAAGTTATTTTATTTTATAAAACTAAATATTTGTATATAGATATATTTATATCATGCATTTATGTAAATTAAAATGCTAGTATATATGTATATTGTTTATAGCAAAAGAAGAGTGAAATGAAGCAGTTGTGTTTGTGAAATTCACA
>PYAF01005900.1:1507857-1523073 GCA_007407185.1 Glycine tomentella
ATGAGATATTATGTTCAAATTTCATTATTGCCATTGTACCAAACAATATAAATTAAGTTATTTTATTTTATAAAACTAAATATTTGTATATAGATATATTTATATCATGCATTTATGTAAATTAAAATGCTAGTATATATGTATATTGTTTATAGCAAAAGAAGAGTGAAATGAAGCAGTTGTGTTTGTGAAATTCACAGCTAGCTATGTTAAGTAAACAACTCCGTGATTCACGTGTGGACTCGTAATGCAACTTGAATAATTCAATACGCGTAAACAAGAATATAAATAAATGAATAAATAAAAAGGATTGTTAATAAAACAAAAAGAAGAAGATATACTACCATGAAAAGAATCATGGGGGCAAACGGCAAACAGAAAGAAAAAGAAATGTATTAGAACAGATTAGGTGACCCACTGATGGTAACAAAAGGAAAAGGTGTGTATAAAAAAGTAATACCCAATTCCATTTCTTAATTAATATTGTGATTTGTGAGCACAAAATAGCCGTACAGGCACATTCATGCCCAACATGAAACATTTCAAACCTAGACCATGAGACTAGTCAACAACTTAGTGAGGATTTGGAAAAATGGAAAAAAAAAAAAAAAAAACAGAGAGCCATGCACCACAACAAAAGTGCAAATTCCTTTGCTTCGAATCAAATTAGCATAAAAGGGGAAAAAAATGCATTCAAATAGCTTAATATATAGGGCCTATTTGGATGTTAGCTTCTCTAGAAGTACTTCTAGAAGAAGAAAATAAGTGTAAAAAGATAAAATGAGCTTCTCCATAAGTAAAAATAAGTTCTCCATTAGTTAATTTGTAGATGTCATCTCATCTTTTAGAGAAGCCACATTGGTGAACTTCTACAAATTAACTAATGAAGAGCTTATTTTTACTTATAGAAAAGCTCATCTCATCTTTTTGCTCTTATTTTTTCTTCTAGAAGTATTTCTAGAGAAGCTTACCCAAACAAACCTATAATCCATTTTGCGAAAAAGAAACTTAATATATAATCGGGCCATAAAAGTAGCCTAGCATTATAGTATCCGTGTTTAACGAAAAATATATTCTTGTCACTAATCACTAATATTAATATATCTATTCAACTCAACGTGACGTGTGAAAAAATCGTCACATTTTTCATAACCAGTAATATTTCTTTGTTATCTTCTTATCGTCTATGATTAGTTTTTTTTTTTTTTTTTACGACGGTATAATTATATTTTTCTAAAACATGGATATTTTTTAAATTGGAATTCTTGTAATTAAATTCATCAGTCAACCTAATTTAGAGTTTGAGACAAATGAGAATTTTTTTATATCAATCTGACATTGACATTTGATTATTCACCAATTTTATTTAAAATTAATATATATTGAGAGTTTTGGTTTATAATTTTTAATAGGATCTCATCTCTGATAAGAAGATATCTTACTTGAGTTAATCTCTTGTTGGTAAACAAATGACAATCTAGTTATCATGATAAACAAAGAAAAGTGAATTTTGAATGGAGAATTTTCTTAACGTATGTTCCAATGTATTTTGTATGGCGTTTTCCAATCCAATAGTTTAGTTTGTTGGGAGAACACATAGTCCTATGTTCTTCATATTTGATCGTGCAAAATAGAACCTGATTGATCAAATGAGTCTTTACTCAGTTTGGTTTCTTCCATTCTTAAGTCTTCATAAATCGGATCAGTCTAAAACACTTTTGTTTGAGAATAATAAATTAGCACATAAATATTTTGGGTATTTTGTTTTTTATTGTATGTTTTAGTATTGTCACCATAGAAGTTTCCTTAAGAGAGGAGGTAACAAACGAAGTATCAATTGTCTTCCATGCAAGCATGTTTCAAGTACTCAAATGACAAAAATAATTTTATTGGAGAATAAAAAACAAAACATCAAAATTATAAAAACTAAAAATGATCAAAACAATTTTATTAAAATTAGAAAACAAAATATTCAAATTATAGGAACTAAAAAAAATATTTAAGCCAAATTAAAATAAGAAGAAAAAAAATTTATCGTTCACCATCACCATTGCAAACCTTCTGTTTTATTATTCCACCATTCATCATCTCTTTCCACCATCCCAATTACTACAGAAGTCACTACACTAAGGAAATCAACTCAAAACCTAATGAACTCGCCGGTGGCAAACCGCAACTCATAACTATGAAAATTTTCAATAATTCAATCCACATTTTCGATTTGTAGATTATGGTCTAGCTCGAGCGAGTTTAGATTCTAAATTGGTTTGTCGAATGTGGTGGCTCTATTGTTAAGATAGTGGAAGGAGAAAATAGATACTGGAAGGACAAAATGAAAGGATTTACGATGATGGTGATGAATGATGATTTTAATTTGACATTAATATCTATTTATTTCTTATATGTTGATTTTTTTTTAGTTCCATAAAATTACTTTGGTCATTTTAGTTCCTAAAACATATTCATATGTGAATGATAGCTTTAACATTTTTTTTTTCACAATAGAAACTGAAAAATACAACAACAAATTTTTTTTCAAAAACTAAAGTAACCAAAATAATTTTTTAATGACTAAAAAAGATCCAAATTATATTTAAATTTTTATTTCATGAAATATCAATTTAATTTTTAAGTATATATAGTCTTTTTTAATTTTATTTATATTTATTTATTTAGGCTTAAATATTTTTTTAAAATCCTTGATAAATTAGTGAATTTTATTTTGGATCTCACTTTTTTTCTTTGTGTGGAGTCCCTAATAAACAAAATAAATTATCATTATTATTTTATTTTAATCCTTTTAATGTATCTATCATTTTTATCCCTTAAATATATAGATCATTTGTTATTAAACCTATCAAATATTTTTTAAAGTAACTCATACAAAAGTTATGTTTCATAACACAAAGAATTTTTTTATTAGGACCTAAAATATATTTCAATTTTTTTTTCAATTTTAAATTCAAATTAGAAAAATCTGTACAATTAGAATTTTGCCCTAGTGGGTAGATCAACCATCACCTATTGCCCCCATTATTTTCCCTCTATCCTGAATGGGTCTTACTTCTTCGTGCGAAGAAAATTGAGATTTTATAGTTTTAAACTAAATAACCACACATAAATTGTTTTAATTTAAATGTATTAATGAACTAAAAAAATATTTATATACTAGTATGCTAAGTTAAAAACTTAATAATAACATAAAAATACAAGAAAGAATAAATAAAAGTTGTATGTCGTTGCTGGAGTTGAACATGTGTTAGCAATGCCCATCACACATGGTAAGGGCGGGTCCCATTTCCCGACCGCGATGATGATTATTAAAAACTTACAAATGTACATATACCGATATACATGTTTGTAATTATTGAGAGTTGCAGGGTGAAAGTGAAACTTCGTAGCAACTCAATGGCAACCTCGTAATAGAGATTGTGTAACGCAATTGTTGAATTCCAATTGTGCTCCCTAATTAGTAATTACCACCCCAAATAATAATTCTCCATTTCCAAATTTGAAAATTCCCTTCCCTTACACTTCTATTATTATTATTATTATTATTATTATAGTCTATAGTATATAGATATATAAATATTTTGCCTTTCTTTTTATTTATTATTTATTATTCTTCCTTTACCTTGTGTTTGTGTTTCACCACACCAGTTTCCTCGATTGGTTGATCTGCTTTCTGGGGCATGTTGGTGTCGATGAGGATCATGTTCAGAAGCATCCACAGTGAGTTGTAGAAGCCAAAAGGGAAGAGCTTGATGGTGATTTCTGAGATGGGTCTTCTGTGGGTGTGGGTGTGGGTGTGAGTGTGAGTTTGACTGTGTTGGAAGGCTTTTTTCTGAAGGGGGTTTGCATTTGTTGTTATGAGAGGCATTATTCCTTGGTGGGTTTTGTGAGGGGTGGCTTTGATTTGCTTGGATTTGATATGGGTGGGTGTTTTCCTTGTTTTGGATCATCCAACAAGGAGGGCAGTGGTGGGTTGAGGGTCAAGGAGGTGCCTAACAGAGATTCTTCTTTTAAGGAAGCTGCTGCTTCTGTTGTTCCTCAGTCTCACCACCCCAGCAGGGTTAATTCAGGTCTGCCTCCTAATTTTGGCAACTTTCTTTCTCATACTTCTCATGCCCTCTTTGATTGGATGATGGCTTCCTTGGCTTGGCTTCAATTGTCCTCAATTGCCCCTTTTCTGTCCTTTTTCTTGGTTTTTCTGGCCATGTTTTTCAATCCAAGTTGCTGGCTGCTTTGATCTGGTTCATCTGAGGCTGTGCTTGTACTGGTGCAGCCAGTGAAGTGATTTGATGGGTAGTTGATGTGTTTTAGCTTCTCTTAATTGAATTGTGTTCCTAATAACGGCTCCTAGTAACATCTTTGAGGATCTGTCCTTGCCTTTTGGATATGACAAGTACATCACATTGTTTCATAACGTTTTCCATTTGTTTTTTTGACAGTTCTGGGATGCAGAATCCAATTGCTGCATTTTCTGTAGATTGTTCAATGTAGTAGTCTTGTAGATAATTTATTAATTTTAACCAAGATGATTTGTGCAGAATGCCCGTATCTAATGAAACATTTAGTTCATTTAGAAGATGGGTACCGAAAATTTTACAATCCGGGCCTGGAATTTGTGTTGCCGGACAATTGGGTGTGATGTATGATTTAACAATGAAAATCTTGTCATTGAGCAATTAAAACCAACATAGCTCAAGCTGTGTTATAGTATTACGTGTAATTATAAAATTAGCTGTATCAACGTTGTGATATCACCTTCTGTACATATTTTGATTCTCTAGTTTATCAGACATGTTTAGCTTTGACTCCTTCTTGTCTTTGATTATCCATTTAGATAAATCAAAATCACGAAGTGGTGCAGATACTAAGAAGGAAACACCGGTTCCAAAGGATGGCCCAACGGCCCATATTGCTGCACAAACATTTACATTCCGAGAGCTTGCAGCTGCTACAAAGAATTTTAGGCCGGAATGTTTATTAGGCGAAGGAGGTTTCGGGCGTGTTTACAAAGGTCGCCTTGAGAGCACAGGACAAGTAAGTTGCGGTTGCTGCTATGAAAATTTTGGATTTATCGTATAGTGAAGCTCAGCCTAATGCCTTGCATATGGATAGGATTCATCAACTCTCAATTTGCATTTTTAGCTTAGAAAAGTTATTTGTCTGCTGGCAATTTTCCCATTGATTATTGCTTTGTTACTATAACTATGCCTCTTTCGTTATCTTTATTGATGAAATCATTCTCTTCACAGGTGGTTGCTGTAAAACAGCTTGACCGAAATGGTCTTCAAGGAAATCGAGAGTTTTTGGTGGAAGTTCTTATGCTCAGTCTCTTGCATCATCCAAATCTTGTGAACTTAATTGGCTATTGCGCTGATGGTGATCAGCGGCTGCTTGTGTATGAATTTATGCCATTGGGATCTTTGGAGGATCATTTACACGGTCAGATTGCATTCTTTTTTAACTGATATCTTTGCTTCTTCAACTATTGTGCTTTCATATTATAAAACTATAAAATATTAAATTTCATGTTATTTCAATCTTTTTAATTTCTTAAATGTCAAGGGAATGCTATAACTTGTAGGACAAAGTGGAGAAGGAAAGTGTAGGTTCATTCTTGAATGGGAAATTTCTTTCATTCTATGGTTAAATTCACTGTTATCAAACAAAAGAACTTATGTGCTTTGGCTGTGTCCTTTCCTTTCTAATTAAAATGGGGGAAACTGTATATGACACGAAAGCAGGGAGAAAACAAATAAGATTGTTATCATGTGGTTCAAACATCAAAGGGTGAAATATACCATTCCAGAGGCATTAAAAAAAAGAGAGAAAATGCATCACAATTTTCTATTTCTACAAATCAAATAATATTAGGAGTTAGGAAGTTAGCCAGGAAACTTATTGTAGTTTGTTAGTAGAAGGGTTAGACAGTTAGAGGGCATTTAAGAGGTAAATAAATAGGAGGAGGATGTAAAGGAGAGGCGAATATCTTGTATCATTTGTAGATTGAGCTTTTGCTCTTTGTGAAAGGAGAAATAGTTTGTGAAGGGGGAACCCTGGGAGGAGATCGATCTCTCCTATTTTCTGTTTCCATTCAATTCAATAAAATATTTCTTTCCTTCCCATTAATATTCTTGGTGCCTAACAATTTATCTTCTCCTTCATCTAGTGAAAGGGTGTTGCACATTAGGAGATCATATATCTTTGGATAAACATCATAGATTCAAATTAAAATAATAGAATTTCCCATGGAAATAGATCACAGATAATCAATAGTTACCTTGAACTATTGTGTTGTGGATGTATTCTATTTATTTGTTTACACTTCATACTGTTTTGCAAATTCTGGCTTGGTTACGTGATGTTGCTTTGTCCAAATGGATGGAACTTGACCAATATTGTAAGATTAGTTAGGCCTCTAGGACTCAAGGAGAAACATGAATATTTTTTAGTGCATTGCTATTGTTGATACTTTATGATTTATGACATGGAAATATTGTTAATGGTTAGATTCACAAAATCATGATAAGTTCTGACAGTTTGTTTGAATCTGTTAAATGAACAAAATTCAATTTTATATTATATAATTCTCTTATTACTTTTGACTCGTTATTACCTTCAATGAGAAAACATGTATCAGTTGGTTAGGAAGTTGACCAATGAGGATTGTTTTTGACTGTTGAGTATTGATCAGTCATTACTTTCGGATTTCTACCTTTTTCACTTTGTTTATTTAGGTGGTGAGATAGAAAAGTAACTTAACAGAGAGTGACTGATATTCATTGTTTCCAAAAACCACATGGAAATGGTTATATTATGCCCATGTTTTGGAATAACTTTTCTTTTCTTTTCTTTTGTTGTTGAGAAATAACCTTTTTTTCAAAAGTTTTCTCAGGTAGCTGGCAAAAAATTATCATTTCTCCAAAATAAGCTAAACCAATTCATAGCCCTTAAAATGTACCACATATATTGGAGTAGCCATTTGATGTTTTGGAAAATAATGATCTGATGCATGGTAAAAGTTAAATTGCTGACTTGCAGATAGGGGTGGTTGATATCAAGTGAGGAGAATATTACTTGGTTGCTTATCTAACCTATCATGAAAAAGGAGGGAGGGGAGGATATTTTTCATGCACCAAATTTGTCTATATCCTCTTCATGCACCACATTCAGGAATAAGACAGACAATAAGAATTTGTAGCTAATTATTTACTGTTGGGTTTAATTGAGTTTGAGGGTTCTGGGAAGTCTTACCCTACTATATGATATCAAAGCATTTGCTAGGGTTTCTGAGTAATCTGTGTCAGTCTTTCATTTTCACCTCTAACTTTCTAGCTTCATGGGATGGGCAAGTTTGCATAGGCTGACTGTTAGTATGCCTTCAGAGTTTTTGGGTAAGGCCACAAGGTGTCCTGACACGCTTTGGATATGGAGTGTTTTGTATTGAGGCATAGATAAGCATTTTTTTTTTTTTGATCGGCCCATGTTAGTTGTTAAATGTTAGTGCTTTTGTTAGTGGAGGGATTCGAACTCACGACCTCTCCCTCCTTCCCTTCCTTCCCTTCTTTTCCTTTTATCACCCAACCAACCTTATATCTCCGGGCATAGATAAGCATGCTTGCAACTAAATACAGATTTTTGTTTCTGATTAGCAAAAGCTTCAATTTGTAGATGGTTATTGAAGTAGGAAACCATTAGACTCTTTAGTGCTTTATGGTTTTCTCATTGCCAAGCAATAATCTTTGATGAATGGCTCTCTTCCTAGAACCAGATAGTTGGTGTGGAATTCATACAGTAGTGGTGCTAGTTCTTGTAGTTAGAGGCAGAATCTTAAATTGCAATGTAGAACTGTAGGAGTAATGAGGTTCAGTTGAATTTGGTTTCAATAATGGTAGCAATGAACTTGCTTGATAGAACTTGCTTCTGCCGGTGGCACGGGCTGGCAACATTAGATGATATAGGATGCCTATATTCTTCACCGTCAATTTTATTAACCATTCATTCAATCAATCTTATTTGTAGTAATTGTATTAGTTAAGCCATAAATGTTGTACAATTCAGGTAATTTAATGTCATTTTTTGGCTTGAGTAAGTTCCCAACTGGTTAAGGAGAAAGCTAAAAGATGATTTGGATGTTACAATTCTGGTAAATTAGGGTGCATTTTGAAGATCTTATTTACTGTTTATTTTGACTTATCTTGAAGCATAAGAGCTTGTGCAAGAGTTTGTGAGATCTTATAAGAATAGTTTATCATATGTATATAAGTTGTTTTGAGCTTATTTTAATAAGTATCTAGTATATCTAGTATAGCTTATAAAAACAAGCTACAACTTGTATGAAAACAATTTAACCTTATTTCTTCTTTGATTAGAAACAACTTATATGCAAGAGCCCATTTGGAAGAGCTTATTTACAGTTTATTGAAGTGTATTGTATGCCAAAGTTTTTTAATAACACTTTGGTGTAAATAATTTGATTTTTAATCAGCATAATCTACATAGTGGGAACTTTATCCGTGAAAATTTGACTTGAAATAACACTATTGAGTGATGCTAGCTTTATGGGTTTATGTGTGTGTGTGACTGTGTTGTGGGAGACTCATGAGATCCTCAATAAGCTCTGCCAAAAATGTTCACTACTCATGTTAGTAGCCCTACTACCTAGGAATCAGCAAAGCTAGTATCTGACGATTTAAGATAAGCCTGCTACAAATCTATTTGACTCCAATGGCGTTGTAGATATGAGCTGTCTTCTAGTAAAATTTGATTCCATATCTGAAATTTTGATGTCACTTATGAGACTTGGTATTCCATCTTATTTAGTTACAGTCTAACAAGTACCAACTGAACTGTGTTTTTCAAATAAGATAAAATAATCTCTTTTGCCTGTATTGCTGTTTAGATGTTGTTACTTGCTTGACATAATGCTTATTGGTTTATGTTGCAACTGCAAATATGATGATTTATATCTGGACTGGCTAGGTGCCAGTGTGCCAAAATTCTGCTAATCTTTTGGAAAGGGTATCATCCATAATGAACAGACCCTTTGATAAGTTCTTTAGAAGCTCATTACAATGTTGGTTTACATCACCAATAGACATTGCTTTCAGTTTGTTATTAGAAATTAACCCACATAAGGTTTCAGCCTATACACTGGAGAAATTTCTGACACTGAATCTCTTTTCCAGATCTTCCTCCTGACAAGGAGCCTCTGGACTGGAACACTAGGATGAAAATAGCAGCTGGAGCTGCAAAGGGATTGGAATATTTGCATGACAAGGCAAATCCGCCAGTGATATATAGAGACTTAAAATCGTCCAACATCCTCCTTGATGAGGGTTTTCATCCCAAGTTATCAGATTTTGGGCTAGCAAAACTTGGTCCAGTTGGCGACAAGACTCATGTATCCACACGAGTAATGGGAACGTATGGTTATTGTGCCCCAGAATATGCTATGACTGGTCAACTAACTCTGAAATCTGATGTCTATAGTTTTGGTGTTGTCTTCCTTGAACTCATTACTGGGCGCAAGGCTATTGATAACACGCGTGCACATGGAGAGCATAATCTTGTTGCATGGGTAAGTATCTCTCTCTCTCACTTGATCCTTGTGTTATGTCATGTTTGGATAAACTTCTCCATAAACACTTCTAAGAAAATACTTGACAAATGGGAAAAAAAAAAAAAAAAAAAAAACTTCTCTCATAAGCTAAAATTAACTTATAAGGTTTTTTCATTTTTCCTTATTTTCTTTTCAGCTTCTCCTATAGGTGCTTATGGAAAATCTTATCCAAACAGAACCTTAGTTCTAGGTTATAAATCATGTGAATTGGTTTGTATGTTAATATTTCTAAATTAACACAACAAATTTACAACTATTTGTCTTCATATTCTTGGGACATGGAACTTTGTAGGCACGGCCGCTTTTCAAAGACCGTAGGAAGTTCCCCAAAATGGCTGACCCTCTACTTCAAGGCCGTTACCCAATGCGAGGACTGTACCAAGCACTTGCAGTTGCTGCAATGTGTCTGCAGGAACAAGCTGCTACAAGGCCTCTTATTGGGGATGTGGTGACTGCTCTCTCATATCTGGCCTCACAGACATATGATCCAAATGCAGCCAATCAATCCAACAGGGTTGGTCCATCAACCCCTAGGAGCAGGGATGACAGAAGGAGCATGGCAGACGGTGTGGACAGCCCCGACCGTGGCCGGCTCGGCTCCCCTTCCACCCACAGAAACTCACCCGACTTCAGGAAGAGAGACAGCAGGGATCCAAGCGCCACGACCGAGTTAGGCAGGATTGACACCGGTGGGGGGTCAGGGAGAAAATGGGGATTGGATGATTACGAAAGGCAGGAATCTCAGAGAGACAGCCCTGTAAATACTGCAAGAGCCAGAGAGACTCCGTGGAACCGCGACCTGGACAGAGAGCGTGCAGTTGCAGAAGCGAAAGTGTGGGGCGAGAACTGGAGAGAGAAGAAGAAGGCAAACGCCGTGGGTAGCTTCGATGCTACAAATGACTAAACAGACATGGGGAACACCGAACCAACTTACTATTCATGCATGATCGAGTCAGAGGAGAGAATGTGTTGGTTTTCATGTATGCGCGTCTTGAATCCAACTATGACTGTTCTCCCACGTCATTCTGGTAGTTTGTTAGTCATCATCATGTGAAGGAAAACAGTACACATTTGAAAGAAGAAAAAAAAACAAAAATAGGGGGTTTTTTGGGGGTGGGGGGGGGGGGGGGGGGGGGGGGGGGGGGGGGGGGGGGGGGGGGGGGCGCAAGTTAGTGTGGATTGGGGTATTTAAAATGTAATGATGATGATGGTGCAGAATGTGAATTCATGATCCATCCATGTCTATGTACTAACGATTTCTAGGTTCATGTTGCATAGAGCAGCAGCAGCAAAGGCGTCTAATTTTTGGCCCCATAATTGGTTTGTATGATGGGGGGAGCTTGGTGGATTTGGCGCTGGTGTCATTGCTGTCACATGTGTAGTCGTACAGTATCTGTTGTATGTCTGAGTCTATGTTTTCGGCTTATACCAAAAAAAACAAATTATTGTTTTCCACATGGCTCTTCTTTTGTCTTTTGCACATGCAATGAATGAGGATGTATGTACACATAAGCAGACATGTCTCAATGAGAAAAATGTTTTTCTATAGGCTATCTGAATCAAACCTCCAAACTTGTAAAGCAGCCAATCTGAACTAGTTACATTTGATTATTAATTCGTATCCTTATTCATTTATCTAAAGAACTATTATTAATTTATTTCTTCATGAAAGGGTGTACCAGTTTCGAACAGAATTCTAGGATGTTTTCCCTGTTATCGCAAAGGTAAAGTTGATTTTTTGCATGCTTTAAAATTACATATGTACATAATTAAAAGACATGCTATAATTAATTATACATTTTTTAGCATAAAATAATTATCCTAAATATAATAAAAAATTGAGTAGTATCAATTCCAATTATTGGATAGTGTTAATGTAGAAAGACTAAGTGAAAAACTAACTAAAAATAAGTCACTTTCAAGATAAATTACGTGTTTTATGCATGATATTAATTTCACCTAGACATACCTTTGACAGAAAACAATACAATTAGATTTTGATAAAAGCAAATTCACTTGTAATAGGTGAATGGCATCATTCTCAAAATTGGAGATAGCAAAAAATCTATCACTTGCAGATATTTGCAGGTAAAATCCATTACAAGTTGAAAATGAATAGCTTTAATTACGGGCACTCAGCTCCTTTAACGAGTGATCAATAAAGGTTTTCCTGCTCTAAATACTACTCTAATCTACTGTAGAGGATCTATACTCTACTTAAATTCCATCATCATATACAAAATAAGTTATTCTAATTTATTTAGTAAAAATATATTTCAAAATTATTTTTTTCGTATAAATATGTTTCAAAATTATTTATTTTTAATATAAATGTTTTAAAATTTATTTTTTTTACTTGTAAAATTTGTTGATACTCACCTAACAGATATCCGTGCAAATATGGACAAGTGATGAGGGACTCCTACCTGTATTTGTCCTGCCTTGCATCCCTACTCAAAATAATTCACTTTTGCATACTCATCTACCATTTTTCACTAAGTTTTACTTTATTCTTCTTAAGCAATGGAAGGAAACTGACAAAAGGGAACAAATAATATACAGTAGATGAGAAATGAATTACTTAATATAAACTTTAATTTTTTAGTTAGCAATTCAAGAATTGTTACCGAGAATTACTGTACTTGACCATATCTAGCTTAAGGATTAGTTTCTTAGTTATGTTTATAGGAATACCTTATCAAATATAAAAAAAGATTACATATGCTTTTAATTCTCATACATTAACGGTTTTTCATTCTTTGTCCATGCAAATTCATTTTTCAACGTGAGCTTATGTTTTTTTAATTTTGGTTCCAATAAGATATTTTGCAGATATTTACAAGCAGGAACTGAAATTAGAAAAATAAATTTACATGAACCAAAAAAAAAAAAAAAAAAATATTAACTTACAAAAATCAAAAACGTATTTAAGTCTATAAAAAAATATCATATTGGAAAATTATCTTCCAATACATAAAAACGATTATATTTCCATCTAAAACTTAAATCTCCCACAATGTAGATATGAAAATATTGTTGAAGTGTATTTACACAATGAATGAAGAATCTAGAAAATATTGTATTTATGATATTGAAAAAATGATTTAAAATTATTTTGTAATAAATTAATTTTAATATAATGTATTAATAAATTAAATGCTTCAAGACTTTCATAGAAATATAAATTAATACCTTTGTCCTTGAAAAATTAATTGTTTTGATAAGTTGATTTCAATCGTATTGATGCTTGTTTATCAACTACATTTTCAACAACTTTTTTGGCAGCGAAGGAAACCAATTATATTCGTTCATATATCACTTGTCCCATAATGTCATTGTAATATTCATATCTCTATTTCTCTCCAGAATTTTAATTGTATAATCATTTAATTTCATAAAAGTAGAAAACATCAATTTGGCATCAAATTGAAGCTTTCCACTTGCGAATTCAATGGCCAGCCGGATTTTCCAAACGGCAGCTTAATGCATGTCTACTTCAAAATAGCATTAAGTTAGAACTACATATATTTCATTGAACTAGCTGTTCAAATCTAAGGATTTGTTTTGTAGATATACATACATACAATACAACATCCCATTTCTATATGATATTCTCTAACTAGCCATACAACAGATATTTGGAGCCTACATAAGTATAAGAGGTTGTTAGCAAACTAGCACGGTTTTTGGAAGGCAAGCCTGGCCATCAATTGTCAAGTCTGGGCCACATCCAAATCACCAAGGCCTTTAAAACCCAACAACCACTTACTTATCCTACGCAATATAGAGCATATGCTCATTATTTTCTTCTCTTCCCCTGCCACAATAGCATGAACTGCTTTAATAAAAACGCAGCAAGAAACTATGTAATCAACAAGGAATATAACACATTTAGTATGCATACCGTGCTTGCATAATCGTCCATGGTTAACTGCTTGCGCTTCTTCAAAGAAGATGGACTCTCTGTCTGTCTTGCCAAAGCACGCTTCGATGGGGTCATGCTCTGAAAGATTAGTTAAACTTGAGTATGAGAAAAATTCATATTTTGAATACTATACTATTAACACACAATATGACGACAAACTAACTTTGGCAAGTTTCTTCTCTTTGCGAGCTTGTCTCTCCCTCTCATCATATTCTTGGTTTTCCTTTTCTACCAGTCGAATGAGGGTGTCACACCTCCTAGCCAGTTCTTGAGTGGTGCGAGATTTGACAAACCAATCAAATCGAAACAAGGGTGATGTTCGAAATGCTGCCTTTAACTCATCCCAGTTCCCATAGCCAAGTTTGTGCACCATGCATATCTGTAGATTTATAGCAATTTTTTTAGAAACTGATAGAAAGATGATGGAGCTAGACATAGAAAGAAAAAAAAATTGAAAGACATAAAATTTGTACCATGAATCTGTCACATTCTTCATTGTACAACTTCCCTTTGTTTTGCCCATACTGTATCTTCAACTCTAGCCACGGATTCTTGTAGCGGTCCAACTTCTTTCCAATAGCTTTCATGATCTCATCTTTCCGAGAAATTCTTGCCTCCCCCCTTTCAATGTTTTTAATAATTCTGTCATAATCTGCAGACAATGATTCAAAATGCACAAATTAGGCAGAACCTTGACATTCTAAACAGAAACTAATTTCCAGAAAAAATTAACAACAAAGCCTTATCCCACTAGGTGAATATGAACACCTACACACATGCATGATAAAAAGAATCAATACAGAAATGTGCTGGCATTTTAACTCACACAGCATAAAATAAATCCAAATCAAAATATCAATCACTCAAGTTGCTGGTTAAGCAAAATGATTTTCGCCAAAAGACTACTACAAACTAGCAGATATAAACACTTGTTTGGATTTGGCTAAGGATTTTGCTTCCACACTTAAATATTCAACAAAATCCATAGTCACTGGCTGTAACTGTAACATACCATTTAATTCCTTGTATCTTTCTTTGAAGACCTTTGCATATCTTTCAACTTCCTCCTCAGTTTTTCCTTCCATCTCAGAAACAATACTTTTTATATCATTTCGGCCATATTTTTCGCAGGCCCTAATGAAAGTATTAAAATCCCTCCGGCTCCATGAAGAAAATCCCTATATTAACCAAATAATAAAAATAAAAAAGGGTCCATGTGAAAGCCTAGTTTGCAAAAAAGGGGGAAAATGTTCACCTCTTCTAGCAAGCGCTCCTTTTCTTCCAACTCTTCAGCTGTCAATGGATCTCCCACCTCTAAACATTCATTTCATCACAATTAAAATTGACAACATACATGTAGAAAGGAGGAGTCAAAGTACTAGTCTGGAGAGCACCCACATACCTTCTGGTTCATCAACATCTATTGAATCCTTTATCTGATTCCTCTGGTGTGTTTGCTGCAATTTTATAAAATAATAAGCACCAAACAATATACCAATTTGTTGAGCTAAAGCTAAATCTAAAAAGCTAAAAACATGAACTGTAGCAAGTTCATTTTGCTTACACCTACCATGAGATAGCGTACTTCCTTTTCATACAGCTCACTCAACCTTTGTGTGTTGAAAAACTGGAAATCATGCCTGGAGGTCAAAGAACCAAA
>PYAF01005900.1:1523173-1553550 GCA_007407185.1 Glycine tomentella
TAACCATTTGAAGCAATTCATCTTTATTTACCGCTGCACATAAAAGCCAATGGAACCATATTAGACAATCCACACAACTTTCAGCAAAGAAACAAGAAAAATTATTCATTGAATTCCTACTCTTCTGCTCAGCCAATCGCCCTTGCTGAATCACTAGAGCATCAAGTGCAAGCTTTTTGTAGGCCCTTTCAATGACTTTTTCTTCTATTGTATACTGTACCATTACAAATTACAATGACGAGATGAGACACTAACACACAGAGTGAACAATGAATTGAAAAGTAAAATAAAGTTTAAAATTGCAAACCTCGGTACAAAAACGAAAAACTTGAACTTCTTTCTTTTGACCAATCCTATGAGCACGATCCTGAGCCTGCAAGTCAACTTGTGGGTTCCTGTTGTAAAAGCACCAACCATCAACAAAATATTTTTGGTACAGATAAAAATCAGATGCCTGTGTTCATAACTACTTGAAATACTGACCAGTCACTATCGTACAGAATGACAACATCAGCAGTAGCAAGATTAATACCAAGACCTCCAGCACGAGTCGATAACAAGAAGACAAATTTCTCACTTCCAGGTTTGTTGAAAGCATCAATGGAAGCATCTCGATCATCCCCACCAGTATTTCCATCAATACGACAATATTGATATCCACGAAACATTAAATAATCTTCGAGTATGTCTAGCAGCCTAGTCATCTGGGGGAAAAGCCACAAATTAGGCACAGAAGAAAATTCAAAAGGCAGAAATAAATGAGAGCAAACAAAAACAGGTTGCAAAATATAAGGCATTCACAATCGTCAGTGACAAGAATCACATTCTGACAGAACTGACCTGTGAAAATATAAGGACCCTAGAATCCCGCTCTTTCAATTTAGGAAGTAACTTATCCAAAAGAACCATTTTACCTGGAAACAAAATATTTTTACAACATGAAATAATCTCATAATTTATTCATCAACATAAAAAGAACGTCTGCAGTATCTATTAATGTATGTAGAGTTTACCAGCATTTTCAATGAGATGATCTCCTGTAGTGAAGGGAGGACCAGGTTCAGCACCTTGGAAAAGATATGGATGATTGCAACATTTGCGTAGTTGCATAGCTATGTTCAGGAGGCGCTTCCGTTCACCACCAGCATTTACAACCTCAAGATCCTTCTGAAGTAGGGCTCTATAATACTGTTTCTGCATTTGAGACATGCCTACTTTAAGAATAGTTTCCTTTTTTGGTGGCAACCCTTTCTCAACATCTGACTTCAACCTTCGAAGGAGAAATGGGCGGAGGACCTTGATATACATAGAAAATGAAAATGACAATTATGTGCCAGATTAACATCAAGGACTTCCAACAATCAAAAGAAGGTTCTGTAATTTACCTTGTGTAATTGTTGAACAACCTCCTGTTGGTCATTTTCACCAGAGATTTGAAACCATTCATCAAAAGTTTCAGCAGAACTAAAAATTTCGGGCAGAAGAAAGTTGAGAAGAGACCAGAGTTCATGAAGGTTATTCTGTGCCATTAAAAGAGATAATAGACACCAGTAAATATTTGAGGATGCATACAAACAAACAAAAAAATAATTCAGATTTCAAAACAAGGTAGAAAAGCATATAATTAAGAAATTTAAGCTGCTAGACAGTTGAAAACCAACAACACCAAAGAACAATACTAAGTTTTAACCAAGCTATGAATCATTTAATCAATCTTAATTGACCGTTTATGAAAAATCTTATCAGAAAAACATAATGCCTAAGGCATCACCTCTGATGAAATGTTGCTAATACCACATAGTAAAGGTTCCCCAGAAGAATAGCTAATTATATTTTAAATTTTTTTTTCCCTTACTCAAATGGCAATTTCCACAATTGATGCTATTCACTCCCCTCCAGCACTACTACAGCTAAGGAGGATCATAACAGTATGACAAATTTAGAATTTAAAGAATGCAGCCTGAGTGTATACTCTGTAAGTTAACTTAACTTACAGAGTATACACTCACATAGCCCAACCCTCCATCACTACTAGCAGTTTCTTTATTTCAAAATTCACCGAGATTAGTATAGAATACAGATGAGATCACACACTAATTTCAATTAAATTGAGAAAATTGTCATCACACCACATCCATGTTTATTAGAATAGACCAATAAATTAAACAAATTAAAGATAAGAAAAAACCATTCTTCAGGTGACTACATCATTATGGATTATACAACAAGTCATACCTGAAGAGGTGTGCCAGTAATAAGGAGACGGTAGTTTGTACTGTAGAGCCTCATTGTTTTGGACAGCAAGGAATTCTCATTCTTGATTCGATGAGCTTCATCAATAATTATGTAGCGCCAACTAAATCGACGCAAAGCAGACTTCTCCTTGATTGCCATTTCAAAACTTGTGACACAAACATCAAACTTCCCGGCAACCAACAATTCGTCTTTGATATGTCTCTGTAGCAAGTCAAAACCATTAGGAAAAACAGTTCAAATTAAACATCAACTGTAACCTTTGCCACAATAATTCAACCTAGTAAAGATGGTCTTACCCTTTCATCGGGGTTGCCAAGAAACTTAATTGCACGAAGAACAGGACAAAAGCGCCGAATCTCATTCATCCAATTTCCAAGAGTAGATTTTGGAGCAACCACCATATGAGGACCTTTGATTCCTCGGAACTCGTGCAAATAACCTAATAAGGATATAGTTTGCAATGTTTTACCAAGCCCCTGCAAATCACATTTATTTGTCATTACTTATCTAAACTAACTTATCAACATCTAGGCCTTACCCCTCTGAGTGGGATAACTAAATCACCTCAGTCTATCAAATTACACATGACAAAGCAACTTGCATTTGCATGCAGTTAATTCAATTAGACACAACTGCAAGCCCACCATACACCTACCATTTCATCAGCCAGAATTCCATTTATTCCATTCTCATACAATCGTATGAGCCAGTTTAGTCCAGCCAGTTGGTAATCCCTCATTTTCCCTTGAATACCTGTAACGAATCAAAAACAAGCAATGAGCATTTAAGACTCAAGAACAAAAAATTCAAAAATATTATAAATGAATAGATCCACGTATTTGTTAAACAACACAAACCCCCTCAAAAAAAATGTTGATTTAAGAGCAATTGATCAGATGTCAACAATAACAAAGAAAACATCTAGCAGGAAGGGTGCACAAGAAAAGGATTCCATGATGCATGTCTATAACACATGTAGCCCAACGAGAAATCCAGAAACCAGAATAGAGGGTGTCTACCACCATAATAACAGAATAAAAGTATAATGTACTGCATATCTTCTCTATGAGTTTATTCAATTAATGCATCCTTATCCAGCATTGTGATACGTATACACATATATAGCCTATAGAAGTCAAACAACGCATGTTATGTCAAATAAAGCAAATATGCCAGCCCTATAATATGTAATACATTGGCATATTGAATACAAAAAGGGAAGAGTTTGTGGTACAACTGCATAATGTGAGATGCTTAAAATAGAGCCTTCAAATCAATGAAAGCAAGCACATGCATAGAAAGAACACTTACATGATGGTTGTGTCACCAGACGTGTGTTTGCTAGACCATCTTCTTCTCCTTTTAGGTATTCTTCATCTTCTTCTTCCTCAGTGAAATTGGATGCATGGCGACCCCTTAATGCACAAACATAAAATGTTAGGATAAGCACCTTTATGCAGCAAAAAGTCAGTCTTGTCTCTTTATTGCTCTTCTGAAATCAGACTCTTTTGAGAACCACCAGTAGACTTTGCTATGATGTTAACATAAAAGACAAATGCTTCTATTGAGCTATCTGAGACACTGAAGAGCATATATGAATTGACAGTGTATCAATTATTTGATCAGTTGATGCTAGTTTATCTCTATGATTTCCTTGGCAGCCTAGCATGTAAGAATTTATATGCACCCTTTTAAAGAACTTTAAACTTTTGAAGGTATAACTTATAATGTCATCTAGATGCCAAATGCAATAAAATTCAGAGCAAGAACAAAGGAAAAAGTGGAGACAAATTGACATGGGGTAATTCACACAAATTTTAGGAACGTACCTTCCCCTTGACTTCTTCTGAGACGAAGATTGATCCCCTTTTGCAAAATGAGCAAACAGCTCAGTCTGCTGCAAGAGATACTTCAGACGCCCCTTCCCTCTATTGTTCTGCATTAGTTGTCGGTTCGTTTAATTAGCGATCATATCAATATAATACAAAAAGAAGTTGAATTGTCACAGAACTAAACGTACCATGTCAGCGTCAATGGCCGCATTCTGTGCATCCAGTATCTCCTGAATCTTCTGTTTCTTCATTTTCTGCATTTCTTTTAATCTAGTCTTCTCTCGCTTGCTAATTTCGGGATCAACATTATCCCCATCCTGTAGTCAAACAACAAACGCTTAGGCTTTAGGTTTCCCCTTAAATTCGCGAGCCAACCAAAAACAAGTTAATTCACGAGCACGTTGCTTCTCACTCTCTCTCTTCAGCATACACCGCAATTTCACGGGCACACAACTTCAAATACAGAATAACAGTCTCGAATCTCGATAGCAACTCATGCATGAGCAAAGAAGCAGTGAAGTATAAACCCTAGAACAAAACAGAACGAGTAACAAAGTACGAACGATATGGTAAAACTAAGAGGAGACTTTGACCTGGTCATCGTCGGCATCATCGGCGGCGGCGGGATCTTCATCGGAGTCCGGCGGATTGTCGCCGGCGACTTCGTCGTCGTCGTCGTCGGAACTGGCGGGGCGAGCCACCGCCTCGAGCTCCTCCTTGTCTTCTTCTTCGTTGATCTGCTCGTTGACTTGCTCCTCTTCCTCGGACGAACTCGAAGCATTGGAGAGCGCTTCGTCGGAAGATGAGTGTGGCTTGGAAGGTCTCGCCATAGATTCTGAAATCGAGCAATTCGAGGGTTTGGTCGAGAGAGAAATTGAAAGAGGATTCTAAGTTTGAAGTGATTGGGGAAAAAGTAGGTGGTTGCGGTGTTTGTAGCCGTTGGATTAAGCGACGAGATGTGCGGTTACGACGCCGAATGGAAATGGGGATTTCCCGCCATTGATGTGGAAATGGATTTTACTGCTCAGGGCCCGTCTTCAATGGACAGCTATGCCTTAGGCCCAATTTATGAAGCCTGATGAGGAAAAGAGTAGCAGAGGGAGATTTGTTATTCTTATTCTCACAGTCACAATCACAATTCACACCCTTTCTTTTTTTTTTTCTTGTTCTTAATTGTATTTTTATCGTCAAAATTTTATAATGTCTTAAATTTCGTTCCCCAAATTTATTTTTCATGAAATTTTCCTCCTGATTTGCAGAACATCACAGATTTTGTGACCATTTTTCCTTTAAACTAACACAATCAAGAAAATATTGTGACTTTTTTTATTAATTGTGTCAGTTTTTATAAATGGGGAAAAATTCTGATGTTTTGTATATTAGGACACAAAATGCGTAACATTGTAAATTTTTTGGGATAAAAAGTGCAATAAAACAATTTTTTAAGCAAAAAATCTTATCAGAAATACATTTTTATTAACAAAAGCGTGTTTTTGTTTGATTTCAGGGTGGATTTTACAATTCACAAGAAACCGTGTTTTTTGTTTTATTTTTTAAAACAACAAAACAAAAACATGTTTTTGATGGGTATATGCCACAATGAAAACATGTTTTCATGTGATTAGCAACAATGGGAAAAAATGGGAAAGAAGAATATGACTTACCATGAGACAAATGTGCAAAAGCGAGGTGTGGCAGCTTCAGTTGTGTTATGCAAATTTAGTAAACACAACTATCAATAACAATAGAGGAAAAGAAAGGAGAGGGATGTGTGGAAGTGTGTGTAGTGGGAGTAAGGTGAGAGAAATAAGTAGGAAGGGGAAGTAGGCGTGAGAGGATGGAGGGCAAAATAGGAATTTGCTTCTACAAAATGAAATGGGGTGTGAACTTTACATAAAAACGGTGGTAATAAAAATATTTGTAGGAAAGTTTCAGTTTTGGGCCATCGATAAAAGGGCCCATAGTAACGGGAGTTGCCGAGTTTGACTTTTTACTGATAAAAAAATAGTAGTGAGATTTCATTCAATAATGGTGTAAATTTTTTTACAAACATTTATAATATTCTAAACAAAAAGTATTAAGTAAAAATTAAATGTATTCAATGACTTCAAAATTTTAAATTACTCAATGATTTTTATTTAATAATTAAGAAGATTTTGTAGAATAATTTAGAATTATAAATTTAATTATTACATAATAAAGATTATCACCAAGAATGATTAAAGATACCAAACATTCAACATTTGAATTATCAAGTTGATTGCGTAATAATTTAATAATCAACTCAAATCAATCTTATCATTGATCATGTTTAATCGATTGATCTGAGCCAGTTTTGAAACCATTGGTTGATTACAAGTGAGATCCCTTTATTGACTTTCAGTTAAGGGATTTAGTATGCAATATTTAGGGATTATACCATTAAGTAAAGACTATTTTTTAATTTTATAATTATTAATATGAATTTTACTCTTAGTCACATTTTTTATACACCATAATTTTTTTTACACATTCTTGACTATTTATTTTTCAAATTAACTTCACATTAAAAGAATTATTAATAAGAAAATAATATTAAATTAAAAGAAAATACATAGGTAGAGGATGCAAAATAATCAACAAATAGATAAAATCAATTTAGTTGATCTTTTTGGTACTTTAATTATTTATCTTTCAATTATTCATGTGAATGTACGTCATGGGAAATCTAGATATACTTGATAACAAATTAATATTTTTAAAATTAATTTCCTTTGTACTTGCACTTTATATTAGTTGTGTACAATTATATTAGTTTTGATCTGACTCAATTTAACATATATTTATCAATCCATTAATGATGTGTTTTATTAATCTAGACTAAATATTTACAGCAATAGATAGTCATTAATTATAAAGCCATAAAAACATTGTTGAATATGAGGAAAAGTTTAACGATTTTTTTGATTTTGCATTTGTACATGATTTAGTAAATGGCAAAAAATGCCTTGTAAATGGGTTGGTATTAAAAAATGGCAAGAGTATGAATGTGGTGTATGATCACTTAATCTATGCACTGTTTCAAATGATATAGTCTATGGCTTCACAATGAGGAGTCTAAAACAAGAATAACCATTAATAACTCATTTAGTTGCATGTCAAGTGTAGTTTAAGACACTATTGTTGAAGATCCTGTTTGAAACATAATCAATTATGTAATTGATGTTTTCGGAGTTGATATATATCATGCAAATGAAGTAATCATTGCATCATATGCAAATAACTTGGATGAAGTTGTGATGTTAATTTCAACTCAAGAAATGGCACAAAGCTAAAGAGTTCTATGAATTAGATAGGGGTGGAAAACAACATTTGTACCAAGGTGTACCGTTTTTTTAAGATTTATTTTTGGTAAATTTATATCAAATGTTTAAGTGGAATAATGAAAATGACTTGATTTTAACATGTAATAATAAAAAATTGTAGGTCAAAGTTATCATTATTGACAACTAATGATATTATTGTCATCACTTTCATTATAATATTGTTCGTATCATTGTTATTATCATTACAATTATGTTAATATTAAACCACAACCATCATCATCAAGATAATAATAATATAATAATTTAAAAAATTATTATAATTATCATTATTGTTATTAATTTTATTTTAATTGTTGTTACCCCTATTTTTTAGTTTTACATCCTTATTATTGTGATTATTATACTATGGCATGGATATCAAATGAGCTTGAATTATGAAGTAACAAATAATTGTTTAGTTTGAATTTAAAATTTGGTATTAAAATTGAAAAAAATAAAAATCACAAAAAATGGAAACAAAATTATAAGGTCAGATCTCATTTTGAAATCTTAAAGAGAAAGAAAAAGAAAGAAAATTTATTATTGTTTGAATAATGTACATATCTTAAGAGATCTTCTATAAGAACCTATTCTCCATGTTATAGATCTTTTCAACTCTTTTATTTGGAGATCTAATGAATATAAGATCTTGAGCTCAATATCTTTACTCAAGATCTTGTACTAAATATACTCTTATGACTTGATTCAATCATTATAAATGGGAAACAGAAAAAAAAAAAAAAACTTTTGTGTATTTAAAATTGATTAAATTTTTTAAAAAATAAATTCAAAATTTTGAACGATCTCGTCTAATAGCTCGACAGTTTTGATGGGCCAAGGAAATCAAAATATAAATGAATAATATGATTATTTTGTTAAGGAACCACGAGTATTTTTTCGTAGAGAGGAACAAGTGAATAATATATTTTTATATATATTAATCATAATTAATATTAATAATTAAGAAATAAAAAATAGTGAGAGTTAAACTAATTCCCACCACCAATTATAAATTTATGTATTCACGAATATAGCCATGTGTATTATTTAAATTTAAATCATTTTTTAAATAAATAAAATTAGATAAAATTATTTATAATTTGTTTCAAAATATTTTTAAAAACAAAAGAAGGATAAAATTGCAGCTATTTTTTTAAACCAAAAACGAATTAAGATATTAAGTAAATATAATAAAACATATTTTAATAAAACACCTAAAAATAAATTATTTAATACCAGCTATTAACCGAAACTTTTTAAAATTTTATCTGCCAAAATAAATAAGAAATATATACAAAAATATTTAAGAAATTAAATAATTATTAGAATTATCAAAACAAATTCTATTAGAATGTGTTTGGATAGAGAATATTAATTGGAAAAAGTAATTTATTAGAGAATATAAAATTCTTTAATTTAAAATTCATTGTTTGAATGTTTTTATATGAAGAATTTAAATTTTTGAAATTTTAAAACAGAATTTTAAACAACTAAAAATGTGAAATTTAAATTTCTTTCTAAAAGGTGAGAAATTGAAATTCTCTTCTTCTATAGTAACTTTAACTTCACCACTCTTTGCTCCGTTTCCATCGCCAACGAATACTCCGACCTTCGTTACTCTCACGCGATTCTTCATGCATTAGGTTCAAAATTTTAAAAATGAAGAAATTCAAATTTTTTGTTCAAACACAAAATTTTGAAAATGAAAAAATTTAATTTCTTTATCCAAACACAAAATTTTGAAAATAAAAGAATTTTAATTGATGCATTTTAATTTCTCTGAATTTTAAATTCTTTGACATTTTAAAATATTTCATCCAAACATACTCTTAATGAATTGTGAGCAATTGAATATTAAATGTGAATAGACAAATTAAATCATAGAAGTTTAGACCTTCTCAACCCTCTCACCGAGACCTTTAGTGTCCTCAGTGTCGAGATCCGCTAGTGCTTTTGTACATCTTCTCTATCTAAGACCATGTTGTTGCCATTGCCATTATTCGCGAGAGCCTCTAAGAGTTTTGGTGGTGCATCGGTGAGTTCCTTGGTTTGACTTCCTCGTACAATTTAGAGTTCCAGATCGTGCTCAGAATCATCTAAATCTAGAGAGGAGGGCTCGGGGCTAATTCCTATCTCATGAATTTCAAATTTGCTACCTTAGGCATGTTTGAATTCCATAATCCAAACCTAATTTTTAGCCAAAAAGTTATCTATACTAATAATAAAAGAAACCTACATTTGATATTCACATTTCACTAGACCATTTTATCATTGGTCAATTTTTAAACTTTTAGTACTTCTCTCCTAATAAATATCCACTACCCTCATATTGTTATTCTTTTAATTTCTAATATTTTTTAAAAGTTAAAACAGGCAAAGAGATACAAAGTGTCTCTCTCCACTAGTATAATATAATTTTATGAAAATGAAAAATAGATAAAAACTTTTGAAAAAAACAAATTTTAAATATTTTTTTAGAAAAAAACGTATTTTAACCAATAAAAACACAACTATCTTAATGAAATGTTTTAATTGATTGAATTATCCTTCAATATATTTATACCCAATCTCATCCATCCTCGTGGCATTTAAATATTAAATAACGGCTGAGTCAATCAGAGTGTTCCCGTACGGCACGCAATGACTAAATCAACCCCTGCGACGTCGTAGTTGCACTGCTTCTTCTTTTCTTCAATTTATTATTATGACTCTTTGACTTCTCCTTCATCTCTTTCGCTGGAGAAAACCCTTTCGCCGGAAAACCCACCGCAACCTTCGCGGTTCCCGATTCCGATTCCGATTCCGATTCCGATTCCACCGTGCTTCTCTTACACACGTATTCAACTATTCAATTTTCTTCTTAACGTTTCCGTTTTCTTGGAACACTTTCCCAATTTTTTCCCCCAATTGTGGTTGGTGTTGAAGTGATTATTTTTTTCTTTATAAAAAAAATGAAATTTTCTGGCTTTGATTTGTGTACTTCAATTGCAGAGTATATGGGGAAAACTAGGTGGTTGATAATATTGGTTACCTGTTTGTGCCTGCTTGCCTTTTCTGATGGTAGAGGTAAGACTTGAACTTTTGTGTTAATGTTCTAGGGTTTGCGACATTGTTTGTCTTGTGTCTCTCTGTCATCTTTCAATTCATTGGATTATGTTTAGTTTTGTCTGCAAATTGGATCATTCACGTTTGCATAACAATAATGAAATGTAATGTCTTTTCCATTTGCAGAACTCAAGGTTAGACATAAAAAGCCTCATTACCAATACAATCATACGCTTGCTACAATATTAGTGGAATTTGCTTCTGCGGTGAGTTTTATGGGAATTTGGATGTTCAACCTTTAAGATGTGTAGGCAAAGGATTTGGAATTGTTTGTGTGTATTATTTGTTCTCTAATCTTATCAATCATGGAATTGAAGGGTTATTCATGAGAGTTGGGATTGTGATGTAACTTTACAGTTTCAACGCCATTTCTGTCTGTCTCTAAGCGGTTTAAGTATTATTATAGTTTTAATGATAAGGCTGATTTATGGGATTTTCATTGTTTATAATAATTCTGAATTCCCAAATACGTATTCGAGACAGCTTTAGGTAGGCCACTTAAAACCATATCCTCTTTCTTTTACCAATAAACAGAGTCAATGAATTTATATTTGCTTTGCAGAACTAAACTGATTTAAGAATTGGGGAACTTTCTCTTGTGCCGATCCTGATGGAGAGACTCCCCATCTCTATCAGGCCATAGTCAAAATAAGTCAAAGGGGGATTTATTGAAGTGTATCATAATAACTTAAGAATTTAACTTATTTCACTTGCCTGATGCAGTGAATCTGAAGTTTCATTACATGCATTAGCCAATTTGTTTAGGGCACTGGGAATTCTGAATAAATTATACAAGAGACTAAGGTAGGTTTGGTTCTTGCAGGTATACTTGTCAGATTTAACCGAACTTTTTACTTGGACGTGCTCTAGGTGTAATGGCTTGACCAAGGTGCTGAAAATGTGAATATTGATTTTAACTTTACATGTTCACTTACGTCGTGAGTGACCTTTGAGTTATTTACATTCTCATGTACTACTAATTTGTCCGTTTAAAATTGTTGGTCTAAAGATCTTTAAAATGGCAACAGGGATTTGAAATGATAGAGTTAGTTGTTGATGTCGAGCATTGCTTACAGGTGGGTGAACTCTCATCATAGAAAAAATTATCCCAAAGTTTTATACTAATATACTTTGTTTTAATATAATTTTCATTACCTATTCTAGGCATTTGTTGGAGTGGCCGATGATCCTCGTGCCATTATCATTGCATTCAGAGGAACAAATGAACACAGGTGGACTTTCTTACCAGATTAAATTTACTTTTTATGGAACTTTGGGCTCATAACTGTATAGGCACCATTAAAATGGATCTACCAGAGTGCAATACCGCAATGTTGTATGTGATTCCTAGAACAGATGCTGTTATGCTTTTGAAACAAGAATGGTTTGCTTATGCATGTGAATTTTGTATGATGTTCATATGCTGGTATGCATGCATTGATGGATATGTAATTGTAAGCTAAGAAAATGCATTTAATTTGATTTACTGTGCATGCAATGTATTATTGGCACAATGGTGTCTTGATTATTTAAATCACAGGTGGTTAAGTAATATATTGTTTCCATATTTATGTGCACCAGGCATGTGGGCATGCCTTCTTTTGGACCCTAAATTGATCAGCAACATTCTTTAGTTTTGAAATAGTGCAGATGGCCATCCAGATGTCCTATCATGTTTGATTTGTTTGTAAATTATAGATTGTGTCTAAAGCTACATGTGCTCTCATATATTGACATTGAGAAAGTCAGAGCATAATTATCTATATGTGAAAAAAAAATGCTTGGTCATTGTGCTTCTTAAGAGAACACAAGTTCCGTTCTATTGTTCACCTTTGAGAGTATTAGAGTATATAGCTTGTCTACTAAGAGAACCAATAATTTTCCTATAGAGAAAAAAAAGAGTCCAAAAATATATGTTAATAAGGAAACATTGCAAGTCTGTCAGATGTTTGGCTTACCTACGAGGCAACTTCAGTTATATTCTGAGCTGATTTCTTTGTAACCACTTTTATACAGCTTACAGAATTGGATTGAAGATTTATATTGGAAGCAGCATGATATAAATTATCCAGGCATGGATGATGCAATGGTGTGTAAAAGTTTAGCCATAGGTTATGTTCAATTTCTCTGTATTGGTGTTAGTTCTGACATATTGTTATCACTGTCTCCAGGTTCACCGTGGTTTTTATACCGCATATCACAATACAACAATACGTCCTGCAATTTTAGATGCTGTTGAAAGAGCAAAGAAGTTTTATGGAGATATTGAAATTATAGCAACAGGGCATTCAATGGGAGGGGCAATGGCTTCATTTTGTGGACTTGATTTAACGGTAATTATAGTTTAGCTGTCTTGGCATCACTGGGCATTATACCACAAGGTTTTATGGTCTCAATCTCCCTTCAATTTTTTTTGCATGAAGTATTCTCTATAGTTTGCCTGAGGCAGGGACTTTGAATTTCTTGTGGAAGTATCATATTTGGAAATTGTTTTATTTTTTTAATGTTAGAAATTTATACAGCTGGTCCTAGGCTTGGGTAAAAGTGGAGTGTTATATTATGCAATCGGTGGCTAATATGGAAATTTGTCAAATCATTTATGTTCTGGATCAATGATGTTGCAGCGCACCTTTTGAGGAGAAAATGACAAACTTTCCTAAGATGGTACTAGTTTGGTCACGTGAATAGTATCCAAAGTCCAAACTGCAAAATTGTGTTATTATTATTTTTTAAAGACCATTATTTAAGTTCTCATGTAGTCATTTCAAGATTTCTGTATTTTATAGGGACAAAAATAGTTACTTATTTGATTTTACATTCTTACAGGTAAATCAAAATGAAAAAAATGTTCAAGTTATGACATTTGGACAACCTCGTGTTGGAAATGCTGCTTTTGCATCTCTCTATACCAAACTAGTTCCAAATACCATCCGAGTCACAAATGACCATGATATTGTACCTCATTTGCCTCCATATTATTATTATTTACCGCAGAAGACATACCACCATTTCCCGAGAGAGGTAGGGCATGGCATAATGAAATGATGAAATTTGTATATTAAACCTGTTATATTATCTTTAAATTAAAGTAAGTTTGTCTCCTTGTTTGCGGGAATTTATGACTATGTCATCTGCTGATTGTCCTTTGGTATCCATTAGATATTTTGTGAATATTGGAAATATTTTTTTGCATATCTTTATTAATATTAATATATTAAATTGCACCTAGTTGTAAATTGTCACTCTTATCTATGTTTGTAATAACTCCCATCTCCTTCATTGCAGCCATATTTTTCCTACCCACTCAAATTCTGTGTTTACTTGTCACTAAAATCTCCCTCTTCACCATTTATGATAGTTTTAAAAACATTAGGAATAATGCTTGCATGTTAATTTGTTTGGACAATTATAGTTTGGTGCTTGTGTGTCATTTTTGGCGTGACTTAATTTGAGATACCATCTCTCCCCTGTGCCCCCAGCGATGTGAATGTGATAGAGGTTCCCATTTCCAAGCTCTTAAATATATCTATGTTGTGCCTTATCTATCTGCTTGTTTGTTGCTTGGACAACGCAATAACTTTAGTGTTGGTCATTCTGTTGTCATGATCTATGACTCCTTGTTTATTTATTGTGGGGAATGCAAACCTACGGCACTTGATTCATTTGTTTTCCCCATTGTTCAAGAACCTAAAAAGTTGTGGACTGCAGGTATGGCTTTATAACATCGGGTTAGGTAGTCTTGTGTACAACGTTGAAAAGATTTGTGATGAATCTGGTGAGGATCCGGATTGCAGCAGGTTAGTCTATCTGTTCTGTCATAATGCCGCTAAAAATGTAGACTTCATCAATTTTGCCACTGCATGGGTGTGAATAAAATGTAAGAGTTTCCCTTAATTTTGGTGTTATGATCGAATGCTGCTGAAATTTGATTTGGTTATCTAATGCAGGTCGGTGACTGGGAATAGCATTGCTGATCACTTGGTCTATTATGGCGTAGACATGGGATCAGATGAGCCTAGTTCATGCAGAATTGTTATGGATTCTCATGTTCAGAATACTAGCATCAAAGATTCAAGTGGAAACTTAATCTTGTCCAAAGATCCTGCAATCATCCCCCTCATCAAATTGAGTGGAGAGGGTGACAATCAGGAAAATCCCATTAATGTTGATTGAATTGGCATGAGATATCTCTTGCATGATATGTTCTAGAGGTTTGCCGTGGGGCATTATACTTCAGATTTATTTTTCTTCACGGTCCTTACAGCCGAACAATTTTATTGAATTGGCTAGGGCTGGAAGGAATTTGTATAGTCTTGGACTCGTGTATATATGTTCATCCTTGTACATACATACAATTAATAATTCTATATTTTTTACTGCATAATTAATAATTCTTGATACTTTGTCAACTGTATAATTTCACTTTCAAATTCTACTGAATTCCACTCATCATTTGGGTGATAATTCTTTTTACCCATTGTAATATCCAAAGTTTAATTTTACTCAATTTCTCTGTTTCTTCAACGTTTCTATTAGGCTAATTTTTTTTAATTTACATTTTATTCGGAAATATATTTACATTATCAATCATTTTAAAATTGTGGATTTATTCGGTGTTGGCAATAATCACAATCATAACATAACATAATTTGTAAAAAAATCTTGTATTAACTAATTTGTAAAAACTCTTTTATTATCTTCACTAAAGTTAATTTTTAACTTTTAAGCAATTTATTTCGTTTTATTTTTGTCTTTTATAATTGCTTATGATGAGAAATTTGTCCAAATAGGGCTTAAACTCATTTGGAAATGTGTTTCTTCATTCAAACGTGTGTATTTTGTCTTAAATGTGAATTTGACGTGATTTTTAGAACAATCAGACCTAAAACTAAACATGCTATAGGAGTGTGGGAAGAAAGATAGAAAATGCATGCAAGAGACAAGAAAAAGTGATTTTTTTCATAATAAAATATATTTTTCATCCTTCTAAAATTGAAAAAATATGGATTACATGTTAGTAAATTTTTTTTTAATTTTTCATCTTTATAAAACTATAATGTGTCATTTTTTGGTTAATAATAAGGTTTGGTTGCATCCAAATCTATGATAATGCATAATCATTTATAATGTAAGTTCAGATCGAATATTCAAATTTTATTTCTGACAAAAAATAACACAATATAAATTTATATTGAGGAAAAATAATTACAATATTTATAGGATGAAATATGAACTTTGTGATTTTTAAAAGGATAAAAAATATATTTTAGTTTTTTTTTAAATTCTTTCACTTGATAATTTTAAAAAAAATTACTTGTTTTTCTTTTATCTTTTTGATAATATTAAAATACTTATTTTTTTAAGGTTTTTTCATAAACTGGATTTGACCCATTTTTTTTTTATAGACTTTACAATGTTAATCTGAATATACAAATTTTGTCAGGTTGTATACTGATTTTGGTAGAGTTATCCTTCATGAATAACTTATTTGAGGCAATTTTTTTTTTCTTAGGACTCTTTCCTCCTTTGATTTACCAAAAGAAAAGTTAAATACAGAAGATAAACTTTTCGGAAAAATAGATTCTGCCCATACAGTAGACTAGTAGTAACTTAGTGGCCTATACTTTGTTCAAAATTAAAATGAATCCCGTAAGTCTACATTAAAAACGTGAAAAATGTCCACCCTTCAAAAAGTTTAGTTCGAATTGGCACATAAAATAAAAATGGACAGGGCTAATATTTGTATTTGATAACCAATTTACGTTTCATGTAAGGATTTATTATTTCTTTCTTTTGAGAAATTGAATTTATTCTTTCTTTCTACTAAATTAATCACGTCGATGATAAAACAAACATAAAATGATAAAAAAAAGTTAATCATGTCAATGGGTAAATCAACAATTAAAATAATAAGAGATTTGAAAGTACAACATAATTAACGCTAAGGGTTATAGAGCCCTCATTAATTATTGATAGCATTATAGCATAAGAGGCCGAATTTTTTGCTTGTCCTTCTCTAGAATTTTCAAATTAAGTTTCGTTTAATTTGTTGATCTCACGACTGATGAAAGCTACGATAATTACAATGTCATTGTCATCGGTAACTATGCTTCTATGTTAGAGAATATTTTAAAGAATCTTGTTAATCAATATTATTAGGATATTGGTTAAGAAACTTAAAAATATTTATTATATAAATCATATGATAAAATAAAAATGATCATAAATAACATAATTTTTCACCTTCCAATAAAAAGATCATAAATAAAGAATTAAAATGAGTAAATATTTATTATGTAAATCATAAGGAAAAAATATTTATTAATTAACATTTACCTATTTTAAATTAGAATTACCACACTTTAGATTCTCATGAGAAAGAAAAGAACGAGTGAAGTACTATAACTGTTCCATTATCTCCAAGAAAAGGGAAACATAGTATAATTAAATGCAGGATGAAAGATCAACACAGACCACAAAAGCTATCACATAAAAGTAACCAGAATGGTTTCTGTATTAACTCCAATTGCCCTTAATCTCCTCTTGTCTTTCACATCTTCGCTGGTTGTTGGATTCTCTATTGTCCCTGCTGCACAACAAACATGTTTCCATTAATTCCTTTCACACAACTAGCACTTGTGACTAATTAATGTGTGAAATTTTGTTAACCCCACATACCTCCTCAGCTTTTAAATCCTTTTCTTCACCTTCAGAGGTTGAAGTGTTTGTGTCTTTTATGTCTTCTTCTTTCTTCACACTGACATCCTCTGTACACATAAAAGCAAATTAAAATTTTAAAAAATGATTCTCTCATAAGTCATGAAGGGAGAAATGATTGCATGGTCTAGGATCACCACATGTTTATGGTCTCGGCCAGTCATCACATGACATGCAGTTGAGTTTTATTAACTTTTTTGTGTAAATCAAAAAACTTGATTATGTGTCACATAAAGATTAGCTATGACTATGGACATATGATGGTTTCAACCATGCAATAATTTATCTGTTAAGGGGTATGAGATGACACGAGAAATAGAAAATAAATAGAAGAATGAAAACGAGATGTGATGAGTAATGTAAGAGAGGAAATTAGAAAAGAGATAGAAAGGGAGATTCAGTGTTGAAGGGATGTAAGACAATGTGATGTAAAAGAATAAAAGTTGTTAAAATTTATACTCAATCACTTGTGCTTGAAATTTTTGAAGAAAAATTTATGCAAAAATGACTAAAGGGTTCAAGGGAATTTTAAGTTCCATTTGAAGAAAACACTTGAGGTTCATTCTTTCCACACCTTTTTCATTTTCTGCTGGCGTGTTCTCTTCTGTAGCATCATCAGTTTCAGCATCATTGATCTTCTGTTCATTCTCCTTCAATGTATCATCTTTCTCACCTTCAGATATCTCAGACTTAGACTTCTCCTCTCCACCCTCATTTTCCTCCTTCTCTTGCACATTTGTTTTCTCAGCTTCCTTCTCTTCTTGAACATTTGTTTGCTCAGCCTCTTTCTCTTCTTGCACATTTGTTTTCTTATCTAGATCTTTACCTTTGACATCATTAACCACTACATCAGACTCTTTGACACTTTCACTCTCCTTATGTTCCACTTGTACCTCTGAACTCACACTGCCAACAATATTGTTGTTTTTTGTGTCTTTGGTTTCTGTCCCATTTTCCTGGCTGCTCACACCGGATTTCTTGGGCTGGAGAACGGTGTTTCCTGAAGCAACATCATGTTTGGACTTCCCACAACCCATGTCTTGGTTTAGTTTTCCTAGTTTTTATGTGATTTGATTAAGGTAATAACGGAAAACAACAGAAACAGAAGGAAACTTGAAATGAAGGTTGGAATGTAATAAGTAATAACTCTCTTTTATATGAAGAGGAGAGGCATGGTTTGTGTTGTTAATTGTTATGGTTTAACGACTAAACTTTGGTTTTGCATGGGTGTAATTAGGTGTCATGGAACCACCTTTTTTTATTTATTTCCTGCGCTATTATTGGAACTTTGTTATGGCAATTAGTTGCCTTCATTGATGTAAAAAAGACAATGTAAAGTTGTTGGTTACAACTAGAAACTGCCTTAGCAAACCAACTTTGTTTTCTGTTTTTAGGGCCCCCTCTCCTTCCGAGATTAGCAATATTGAGATTTAGGTTCTAGGTTCACCAAGAAAGAGAAAATACTTTGGCAAAAATCCTTTTTGAAGCGTTTTCAATAAGATTTTGAATTTTTGATTATAAATTATATTGGAATGGAAATTAAGCTAATTCAATAAATGTCAATAAAAAGTTTGCCTGGTTGATCCTAGAGGCTACAGCACATTATTTTTATTTTCAGCAAATAGCTACTTACAAGTATTACAATATTTCTTTTAATATAATCCATCTAAGATGGATTGATCCAAAAGCACCTTATTTTTATCTAATCCATCTTGGATGAATTGGTTTTGGTCTTTCAAAAATAATTTTCAACTATTAGCAAAAATATGGATAATCCTTTATGCCTGAATATGATTTGGAGGTGCAACTGGCAAACTCATGTTTGAGCTAGTTCCAACTCCGAGACCAACATGATTATATCAAGTGGATTTCTGTTTGTAACTTTTTCTAAGGGCAGCCCTTTCTCACTCTCTCCTTCAACAACACCCTTATGTATGTGGTTGATTTTATTGTTTTGGAAATTAAATTTGAAAGTGAGAAAATTATGTATACTTTTGAAAATTAATTTCTAGAAGGGTTCTTACATAGTTTTGAAAGTAGTAGTGAAATTTTATCACTTTCCGAATATAATTTATGGAATGATAACACTAAACAAAAGTAAAAAAAAAGAAGAATAAAAATTGAAAAAAAGAAAAAAAATAAGAAAGAGATGTGCTTAGAGAAAAAGAGTGTGCAAAATGTAATGGCCTTGTGTCAAATAAGTGATCACTGAAGGTGCAAGAGTATATAATAACGAGCGCATATCATGCTAATTTAATTTCAAGAGGTAAAAAGACTCATAAAGAAACTATATTAACATCTTTATTTTGCTTAGAAATAAAATAATTTGTTATCTCTACTAGCTCAAGTATAGCAAGTCTTAACATGTTGTCATTTGCCACTTGCCAGGTTAGCTAAGAATCATAGATAATTGGGATATACTGCATGCAAAATCAGTTTCAATCTTAATACAAATTGCAGTGAATGGAAAACATATTTTAGCAGTGCAGAGAAACAAACACGGTTACTGCAGAAAACTGGCAAAGTTCAATAATAAAGTTGAATGCGTTGCCTTGCATATATAGTTGCATGCTGAAATCTATAATACGGGGCCAAATATATACAATTGACTAGTTGGTATAAATAATCGATCTATGGTACACAGATGAGAATCTTTACATCACTAAGCTACGGCTGATTTGTTTTGCAATGTGGAAGGAAGGTGCTTACATTTATGCATTGAACTTGGGCGAAAACTTGAATTATTTTCATCTACGATCAAGTTCCAATGCAAAATTTATTTGGGTGGAGATGGCTTATTATACAGCATTAGTTCACGTGGAAATCGGTATTATTTGGTTGACATATTTTGTGATGAATAACGAAAGGGTAGGGTCCCTGAAAATGTAAAACTATGTCATATTAGTTCTTAAAACTAAAAAAATTCAAAATAAATTCTTAAAATTTAGTTGTTTCATTTAAATTCTTAAATTTAACTACACATTTGTTGTCACTTTAAACCCTAAACATATGCTAATATTATAATTTAAATCAAACGATCTTATGAATTTTGGACTAAAGTGATTGGCAGAATATGATTTCTTGCTTCCGGGAACTAATGTGACAGTGATATACTCTTTGGATCATAATGATATTTTATCCGATAACAACAGTTCATTTACATAACAGAGTTGCAAAGCAAAAAAAATCACAGGGGACAGAAGGAACATTTTCATGGGATTGGCAAGGAAGGGTCTAGATTTAGAACTCATTAAGATAGAATTGATTCCATTTCATTTTATTAAACATGTTATTTAATAAGGATAAAAACATTAATCTATACAATTAAAATCAATACTCAGCAAATCCTAGCAAATAGGGTTAACAAAATAAGGCAGAAATTCATGAAAGTTTAAAATCATTTTCTTTTTTCTATAACATTAAAACGCAAGACTGGGCTATTTTCAGCATTCCAAATTCTCTCAATAATCTCTCTGAATTGTAAATTCACTCAATAAACTCCAACATTTTAAAAATTTCACAATTCATTTTACCAATTGTAAATCTAACAATTTATCCTAATAGGCCCTAGTGTATTATCTGAAATCCTTACAGATTGAGCTCATTGCTGCATCTGTTTAGCTTGTTCATACTTCAAAGTTAAAATTATACTCACGACACAAGCACCAATGTCTTTCATGAAGATAGTCCAGCCCAATGATCTTCATTTGAATTACTTCAAAGTTCAAACAATACGTCAATCTTTGAACTCTATTTTACAAAGTTATACCTCACAATTCACAAGAGAATCAGCATAATTGTTTTTAACATCAATTTGTCAATCGTGCCACAATATTTCTGTACAGAGCACATCTAATCTAATATTGTAAATTTGAGTTTCGTAGATCCCACAGACCCCCTACCCAAAAATAAATAGATAAATGAATGACATGATTCATGCGTGTGCCACTTGATCAGGACAGCATATGGTGCATGAATCTCGAAGCCCAACACCCCGTGGTGTTTTTTCTCTCCCTTAAAAAATTAGAAATGAATAATTGATGAGATGGCCCTTGAAATTAAAATTGCGGCGTCACGATGGTATCGAGATCAAATTATTAGTAGTCAATCAAGTAGTTCAGTCCTTTGCTTCTTTCATAAGAGTTTTTTAAGAAAAATGTTTTTGCAAGTTTGTTTTTATTCGGGTCAAACTATACATATTTATCTACGTATAAAGATTAGAGATTTATTTATATATAACTAAAAAAAGAGATATATTTATTTATAGAATGTTTTTATAATATTTTATTTTTTATATTTCTCTTAATTGTAGAAGTACATTTTCTTCAACAACTGTCATTGGGTCTAATGCCAGAAGTTGATTTAACAGAATGCATAATTTATTGTCTTGATTCTTGTGGGAAAAAAAAATGATAGTGCAACTGCTGAGTCAAAATTGTCTTACAAGACAGTGAAACTTTACACATGACAACAAAACGGTTTTCTTGGTGTTGGCTATTTCCAAATCTAAAAATCCCATTGGTAGATCCAACGGTCACATCTCTTTCTGTTAATTATTGTTGAAACTCAGTACATCCTCTTCTCTTCTGTCATGCCAATCCTTTCCCACCACACCACCTTATCCTTTTTCTTTCTCTCTCTTACCAAGTGGATACATTCTATTTCTTATCAATTTTCGTTCGTAGCCAACGATTTTTGCTACTATTACATTACATTGCATTAAAATACTACTACATAATAACAACAATGGCTTGCTCCTCCTTCCTCTTTCTTTGTCAATATCAATACCAACAGAATCTTCCCATTTCAGGAAACTCTTCTCTCAGCCTTCCTTCCCGGCCTTTCTTTTCCAAAACTCATGGAAGGTTCTATCCTTGAACGTCTTGATTTTGGGAAGATGGGATACGGGTACCTCATATTATTCTTCCATGCCCTTATTCTTTTCATTTTGATTTTTGCTTTTTGTTTTTTGTTTTTCGTTGATTGTGTTTTGATTTCCGATCAAAGTTGGATACAGTTCCTTAAGTGTTGTTTGTATTGTTCTCCACTGAGAATTCTTAATTCGCGTAATCCTTTAATGCAAACCTTTGTTATCTGAATTATCGAGGTGAAATTCCAATTCCCATTGAAAAATAACACAAGAAACACCTAAGGAACTTATTTAAGTTTTGTCCATTGGTTTCTTTGTTTTTGATGATATCAATGGCCTTCTGTAGGTGCAAGCATTATAGAAGAAGATGCAGGATCAGAGCACCATGTTGCAATGAGCTATACTTTTGCCGCCATTGTCATAACGAGGCAACGGTATTTCTTGTTCTCACCCTTCTGTGTTTCATCTCAAAAACCTTGTCTTTTTGCTTTTATCTGATGTGGGTATGTGTTGTTCCCCGCATTAGAGCATGCTGAGCAACCCTTTTGATCGGCACGAACTCATTCGCCAGGACGTTCAACATGTAAGGATAATTTAATGTCCCACTTGATGTTCATTTTCCACACTGCCTTGGTTATTGTTGCCTTTAACATGAGATGATGGTAATATGGTTTTTGCATTTTGATGTTGTTTCAGGTTGTTTGTACAGTTTGTGACACAGAGCAGCCAGTGTGTATCTAATATCCATTCCCATTTTGATTAAAAACTATGTTTTTTTTTAAAATGTTTCATTTGTTTCTTTTGAAGGTTGCTCAAGTTTGCACGAACTGTGGTGTCAGAATGGGAGAATATTTCTGCAGCATCTGCAAATTCTTCGATGATGATGTAAGGGGTCACTGAACGAATCTACAGTATATGATTAAAATTTGATTCATTAATATGCTTATATTACTTTTACTTTGGGTTCTTTATATATCTTGAAGATGGGCTTTTTTGAGAGTTGACAGTTGGTGTTTGCTTCTAGCCTGTGATCGTTAATCTTATTGTTTTCTATTTGATACTGAGCATTGGTTCCACATTATGCAGACCGGGAAACAACAGTTTCATTGTGATGATTGTGGGATTTGTAGGTGCGTTGTTTGATCATTTGAATAAATCCATCCATTATGGCCTTAGTTATCCAAGTTTATGACATATTATTAATTTTGGTGATGAAATTTGGAACAGAACTGGTGGTCGAGAGAATTATTTCCACTGCAATAAGTGTGGTAAGAATTATTTCCACTGCAATAAGTGTGGTATGCATTCACCATCTAGCTACCATAGTGTCTCTTTCATTGCTTTAGTATAAAAAAGTGTTTTTCCTTTTCAAATTAAGTTATGCTGTAAATTGTTAGTTTCAAATTGTTAAAAGATTTAATTCCTTCCTACCTTGCTTTTTTTTGAACTTATTACCTCTTCATCTATTTATGTGAAGTGATGAAATCACATTTGAATGAAATTATAGTAATCAATAGAGTTTGCATGGTAAGTGTATACGAGAAGTTCAGAAGCACTGCTTTGTATTGATTAACTCTTGCTGTTTTTTCCAATTGTGGATTTATTTTGATTATAGCTTCCAAATCATTTTTTTTTTTTGTAGTTGGAATGGAGCCTTGTTTTTATTTTTTTTATTTTTTGATTACAGTATGCTGAGTTTCCTAAAATTCTGGCTTTATTTTCGTTTTTGCACAAGTGATTTCTTATTTCATGTGCTTGCTAATGCAATGGAGCTGAGAGAATATTTTTCAAAGTCATCTCTTGATCTATGGTATCTGATAATTTTGTGAACAGTATGCTTCATTTGTGCTATAATTTTCAATGAAATTCTCTAAGATGGATTCTTTTGTTTCCTTTGGAATTTAGAGTCACATCTAATAGTCATTCACATCAGTTACTGAATTTTTTGTTCTGTTAACAAATCAATTGCTCAATACTAACAGGGTCTTGCTATTCAACTACTCTGCGTGATAATCATATGTGTGTGGAGAATTCCATGAGGCATCATTGCCCCATTTGTTATGAGGTGAGGGCAATGTTCCCCTCTTTTCCTGTCTCATATTTTCAAGCAAGGAATTTCTAGCATTTTGTCCTGAGAAACATGAAAGGATTCTGACATGACTTCATCATGTTGGTATAGTACCTTTTTGACTCATTGAAAGACACTACCGTTATGAAATGTGGTCACACAATGCATAGTGAATGTTACCTAGAGATGCTAAAGCGTGACAAGTGAGTATTAACTATTTACCAATTCTTTGATCTACAAAACTTTATCTATGCTTAATTATTGAATCGACTTGGTAATATACATGGATCAGGTATTGTTGTCCCATATGCTCAAAGTCGGTGATGGACATGTCCAGGGCATGGAAGAGAATTGATGAAGAGGTAGTTGGTTAAATTTCACTTGATTTCTTGGTTTTTATATGGTTCAATAATCTGGTCAAGATTATTTTCTAACAGAAATGATCTAGTACAATTATGATGTCTTACTCATTTATTTTTGCTATATTAGATTGAAGCAACTGTCATGCCTGATGATTATCGGTACAGAAAGGTAGAGTTTTACTTAGAAATGCTTTTTTTGAATGCATGCTACTTTTATTTATCTCCATTTCATTTGCTCTATGTGAAAACCTACAAATTAGACTAGAATGTGCTTTTAAATTATGAGTGCCCTTCTTGTCCTTTGTGTCCATGGAACAAAGAACATCGCATGGATGAGTTAGACTTTCTAGCAAACCTACTTATCTAAAGTTTGGACATGCCATTTTAGGTTAAATTACTCAGTTGATCCTAGACTATTTGGAAATTTTCAAGCATGTTCCCAAACTATTTTTTTTAAAAATTATTTTAATTTGAGAGTTGAATATTATCGAATAGTTTAGGGACTAATTGAGTAATTTAACTTAAAGCATCTCAATTTAATTACACATGTATATATCATGGTTCTATCAGAAGATTTATAAACAACAACCATTGCAGGTTTGGATACTCTGTAATGACTGTAATGACACAACTGAAGTTTACTTCCATGTTCTTGGGCAAAAATGTGGTCACTGCAGTTCATATAATACTCGTGCTATAGCTCCCCCTGTTCTTCCTCAATGACCAGATTCTTATGGTTTTGGAGACACAAATTTTTCCGGGCAGTAAATTAAAATTATGACTCATTTATTGTAGAGCCTTATTTGATTAATCATCAAGATTAATGATGTACTATGCCCTGAAACTTATCTTGGGTTATTCTTCCTTCACCATTTGGAGTGGGACTAGTGGTGTTGTCATGAGCCACTAATTGGGCTCATATAAACATGTGTATATTGTAATATAGAGAATGTGGTTTAGTCAGCATGAGCTACTAGTAATTGTGTTTAGTAGTGATGTATTGATGTTGGAGGATGGATTGGCTTGTCTTGGCCATTATTGAATTTAATCAACACAACTCAATGATTTCTTCCCTGCATAAATCAATCATGTGCTATTACCTTTATAGTGATTGATTTGTTATGATTCAACGTACATATTGTGTTATACAATTCCATTTATCTATAATAACAATCTCCTTCTCCCTTGATCACTGCCATAAGTTATTCCACATTATCAAACAGAATAGATTTGGAAAGGGAAATGAATTGGATTAATTTTTTGAATAATTGCAGTTAAAACAATGCTATTTTTGGTGGTTTCACTTTTACAATCATGTGATTACTTGGCATGGTTAAGTTTTGCTGTTTCTGCAATGTTAAATCAAGTCAACCTTCTTTTTCTTCATGATACATGGGTTATAAAAACTATGATTTGTTGATATTGTTGAATTGTGTAATTTAAATTTCAAATTATTATTAGGATTTGTTAGGTTGTTACCGTTATTATTATTATATTTAAATAGGAATTAACATTAGATCAGTTTGTTATTATTCTGTATTATTATGAGGTTGTTGAATTACTCTTATATATAAAAACCCCACCTTGAGGGAAAATATATGAAAGAGAACAGAGTGAATGAATGAAAGAGAAATTATTATTCCAACTTATGAGTATTCTGATTTTTAACATGGTATCAGAGCTATGGTTCCCTTCATGAATGAGAGCGATGTATCCTCCATGAAAAAACCATGGTTCCCTCCGTGAATAAGAGTCATGGTTCCCTCCATGAAAAAAAATTATTTTCTGCTGCCATAAGAGTTTTTCTTCTTCATATTCTTAAACTTTCATCTTTTTATTTTCTTCCCATATCAATACCTATATTTCATTTTTATTTCTCCTCACATAACTTTCGCATCTTTGGTCTCGGCTTGAATCCTTGCTCGTATCTTAATCTTCTTCCCAAAAACAACACAAACAGTATAATATAAATCTGTTTTGAATCCTTCTCGTACCTCATTATTGAAGCTTCCATGCATGTATTCCATTTGAAGGTCATTAATGTGAAACTCATTGCATTGTTCTGAATCCTTTCCAGACCAACCCTGAAGTCTATTGACATGAATATGTGATTGTTCCGAATCTCTTCTCGTATCTCAATTCTCCATGCACATATTACATTCATTGATGTGAAGCTCGTGGCATTGTTTTCAATCTTTCATAGACCATCCCTGAAGTCTATTGACATGAACATGTTATTGTTCCGAATCCCTTTCCTATCTCAAATTTCTTTTTACCTCACATAACCGAAGCATATGATGTGGACTATCCTGACGTACCTCTTGAATCTAGATCAAAGTCATTCATGGAAGAGTGCATGAAGAAGCAATTGACAAGTTGGACATGACTGATATTCATGTACCAACTTGAGGGAAAGTGTTGAATTGTGTAATTTAAATTTTAAATTATCATTAGGATTTGTTAGGTTGTTACCGTTTTTATTATTATATTTAAATATGAATTAAGATTAGATCAGTTTGTTATCATTCTGTATTATTGTGAGGTTGTTGAACTACTTTTATATATAAGAACCCCACCTTAAGGAAAAATATATGAAAGAAAACGAAGTGAATGAATGAAAAAAAGTTATTATTCCAACTTATGAGTATTCTGATTATTAACAGAATCTTGAGTGCTCCTTTTTCTCATCTACACATACTCAGCAGATAGAAATCGAATCATTCAAAGCAAGTGCTCAAAATAATTTCAGATACGTGAAAAACAAAGCAGTAGAATAACTACATATACAATAAATTTAGAACGAAATAATGTGATTTAGATGATGAAAAGTACCCTCTTGAATACCAGGGAGGAAGCCAGATCTGAAATTATTTTGAGGTTTGTAGAGACTTTGATAAAATTGACCAGAGGGTATTATTATCATCGAACAAATCTGAACATTTTTTATACGTCGAATTATTAAAAAAAAATCTTGTTTAAAATTAGAATTTATAATTCAAAATGTATCAACCACGTACTAAGATGCAGCGTATATATGTCTGTACCCCAAAAAATAAAATAAATTGTACCCAAACAAAGATGCTGGACCTCCCTAATAGAAACCAAAATGAACACGGATCATCTGCTCAAGGTACATTATATTAGGCCTTTGCTTTTTACTAATTTCCTAATAATTTTTTATTTTGTTCCTAATATTATTGTTATTCCCTTGTTAGGAAATGCTAGTTTCACGGTTTTTCTTTATGGTTTTTAGTTTGAAATCCCTTTTTCTTCACTAAAAAATGTTTGCCTAACAAAAATAAGGATCTTACTAACAAATATCCTCAAGAGATACATTGAAAACTCAAGGAATTTAAAAGAAAAATTATTATTAAAATTCACATAAGAAATACATTGAAAACAACAGTAGATGTGTATTAATATCAATGAAAACTTTTTATTTTTATTCTTTAACCGGTGTTCATATAATACTAATTAACATTTGCCTTTTAATTGTTTTGTTCTTCTCAAAATATTTGGTCAAATTCTAACACCATATAGAAAGTTGAATATAAATGTCCAGCATACATTCATATGCTATAATCCAAATAATCCCATTACATGTTCCTAAAAAATGTCTAGCATACATTAGATCATATTCTTAGGGTGCCACCACAATTCTATTAATTCTCACACATAACATATAAAATAAAGTTGTGGATAATTAACCACATTAAATTTATTGATTCAGTAATTAAAGACTCCAAGGCACCTTAAGTTGTCTGTTTAAGTCTCAAAACAGGAGGAGCTATCAGCAGCAAGAGGAATGTTATTGATCCAAGCAGTGATATGAAAAGGGAAGCAGCCACTTGGTCACAAAATTTCCCAAACACATTGCACACTTTGTTCCAATGCACATGTGAGTTTCCTTGCAAGCCAAGGAGACCAACCGCCATGGCGGCTCCATTGCCGGAGAAGAGCAAAGCTACCATTAGTGTGTCGAGCACAGTGATCAATGTCTCCATATTTCCTTTGCCTTTACGCCTATTTGCAAGAGTGAGCAAGAGAGACAGTGTTGCATATGCACATGCTATTGCATTTGCCCCCACATAGTAGCTAATCCATGAATGAAAATTTGTGTCAGTTGCATTTGCTATATTTTTGGAGCTTAATTTTAAAATATCTTCAAGTACAAATTAAGTATCAAATGGACAATAAATATATGTAATATTATAAAAATGTTGAAAAACAATTCATATTTTTTATTTAAGAATTAGAAGGATCGTTACAAATTAAATAGGATAATAGGCAAGATGATTTAAAATTGAGAAATCCTATTGACACATTCTCTAATACATTCTTTTAAACATATTTTTTATTATTGACTGAAATTTAAAAATTACAAACTTTTGTGAGTGTCACTTTATATATATTTTTTATATCAGTCGCTTTTTATTTAATAAACTCTACTCAGAATTATATAGTTTCTAATAAATGTTAACCAATAATAAATGATATGTTAAAAGAAGTACTTTAGAGTTTTGATTAAGATTTATTGAAAATTATAAAATGATGAGTAAACTCATTGAATAGTAAGTGAGGTTCGATTCATAAAATTTTGTAGTTTTAATTAATTTTGATAAATAATAAAAAATATGTTAATATATATATATATATATATTAAAAAATATATTATTGACATTTCTCTTAAAATTATTAATAAATACTTTTATCGGTGTATGGTATGGTTGGGTCACATATATGGGAAACGGTGAGTATATATGCTTGCATTAAACCGGGAAATGAAAAATTATTTATGGGCACAGCATGGTTTGGCAGAATATTTTGATTTTTTGTTTTGTTTCTTTTATGACAAGATTCGTGCCTCTTCAACAATCAATTGGAAGTTTTGGTTTAGACAGATCTTTCTAGGGTCAATCTTTGAGTTCCATCCACATCTAGTATGGACGTCTGAAGCACCTAAGGCTTTGTTTGGAAGTTAGGAGGGGAAGGAAAGGAAAGAGATTCAAGGGGAAGAGAGGGGAAGGAAAGGGAGGAAAACGAGGGAAGTTTCTTCCTCCTTATTTGGGAGTTAAAAATATATTAAGAGAGGGAAATTGAGATTTAATAAGATGTTAAATATGAAAATTATATAATTTAAATGTAAAAATATATTAAAAATATATTTTAATATATTTTGGAATTTGTAGTTGGGGTAGAATAGTAATTTTAATTATTTTTCCTTCTAAAAACCCCCAAATTGGGGGAACAATAATTTTTAGGCTTTGGAGGATTTTGGAGGAGTTTTAAAAATCCTCAAATCCTTTCCCTCAAAAATTAAAACTCTCAAACAAGAAGATGATACCATCTAAACATTTCCCTTCCCTTCCTTTCCCTCCAAAATCCCTCTTCCAAACAAAGCCTAATGAACTTTAATGTCAAATTTTCTCCCATGTATTTTCATTGTAGTGTTTTGTCTTTTGTGTAATAGATAGAGAAAACATTTTTTATTGATTAATTTTGTTACAAATTTTCATCAGAAAAAACCATCTTGGAGAACAAAATCAAAGGATACAAAATTAGTAAAAATATGTATAATATTCTATAAATCATTTCATACGTACTAAAAATTATTTATTGTGTAGTAAAAAACTATTTTTAAATGTATTAATCTAATATTAAGGATTTTATTTAACATTTTTTATAAAATTATTTTATCTTAATGGTTTGGTATGGGATAAAAATAAATTCCGACAATAATAATATACATTAAACTAATGTTTTTAAAAGTTTACAGCTGACTATATTTAGATGAATAATGATGACAACACAATAATGACGAAA
>PYAF01005900.1:1553650-1565424 GCA_007407185.1 Glycine tomentella
TTAAGTTAGGTAACTTATATATAAATTTAGATTTATTAGTTTATAAGTTATTTTTGACTTATTTAAAAGCCTTATTATAAAAAGGCTTGATACACATGTCACATTTTTTCAATAATTTGTGCAACATTATTTTTTATGTTGAATTCTTTCTCACACATCATTTATTACATCTTAAATGTTTCTCTTATTTTCTCTTTCAATTGTGCAAATTATTGTAATTAAAATATATGTCTAATTTTTTTTTATGAATTTACATTAATATTTTTTTTAATTAAAAAGTATCAAAATCAATACTCCGGTAAAGTATTTCACTTCAACTTCTTCTATCCCAAACAAAACATTACCTATAAAATTAATTTACAAGACTGCTGAAAATAAGGGGAAATCCTTTAACACATTGACACTGATCAGCTAATAATTTGTGGTGCTTATATGATTGATTTTCTAGTTTTCCTATAAATACCAGAACCAATTATTAACAAGGTGGGGTTGGATTAATAATATACTTCCTCCATTTCTACTTATAAGACATAATCAACAAAATTTATCTTTTATTATACCACTTCATTTCATTTCTCTTATATATTAATTATTTATTGACTAAAATACCTTAAATTGTATCTTTCTTTCTCCTATGAAAATCAATCGGAAAAGATTAATAGATTTCCAATAAATTAATAATATATTTAGAAAGATATTATAATTATAGACAACTAAATGTTAATAAATAACTTTCTTAATAAATATAAATTAGTCAACTATGTCTTATAATTAGAGATGAAGGTAATAGATTTTTACCTTTAGAAGCATTGCTTGAGGAATTGACAAAGCTTACACAGTAACTTCCTAAAAACAAAAACAAAAACAAAAAAAGGATTGACCCTCATGCTATTGTTGATACTTACATTTTTAAAAAAGGATTAATGATATTTGATCATTTTTTTTTTAAATTTTAAACACCTCATCAATAATATCTCTTATTTCTTTCTGTCTCTTCTCCTATTCCATCATACCATTCTCTATCTTTTTCTGCTGTGTCTCTAGGTGTCAACTAGGACATGGAATGTTCATATATATTTTTCTTAAATAAAAAAAAAAACACAGCACATAAAAAGTGAGGTATGAGTATCAGAGAACTTACACAAAGGCAGACAAGTAATGCCACTTAGCTGCAACAGGAACGTACAAAGTTGGCATAGAATCCAGAAGCTTGATTGGAACAATTGCAGTTTGCTTATCTGCCCCAATAACTACAGCAGCCACAAGGGTTAGTAAAAAGGCCAAAATCCTTAGAACCAAATCACAAGTTCCCACTATTGATGATGCAGACTTTGCCACCACAAACTCCCTTCCTTTGCCCTCACTCCGTTCCATCACATTAAAACTACCCTTACTCTGACCCTCCATTCTAACAACCAATCGAAGAGCACACAAAACTCTTTATGATTCTGTGATGAAGTGTTTGCAAAAGGGTAATGTGTCTTTAAATAGTGTGTTAGCCCAAAATTGGGCGTGTGGAATTTAGTGGGAAAAGGCAAGTTGGCAATAATAGGGGTATGAAGGATCATTCATTTATCCCCATACTGTTTGTGTGGAATGGCATTTAAGGCGTGGAAAAGTATGCACATATCATATGTGATATCGGGTCTTTGTTAGAAAGTAAATTAGCATGGAGATTCAGCAAGCAGAGCAAGAAGTGAATCAGTGCATTTTTTTTATTGAAAAAAATAGTAGTAGAACGCAAAGGTATCCCTAATAGGTAAGTTATGCGATGACATGTTAGGATTGTGAGCAGAGATCTATCTAAAAGATTATAAATTTAAACTGCAAACAGTTTCACATAGTCACAACTATTTAACTATTTTCTATGTGTAAGGAAATCTCTTTCAAAAGAGTTATCTACCAAGTATAAAGTGGTGTACAAAATTTGGACCCATACCCATAAGAAAAATGAGAATTCATACTAAATTCTTAACTACTTATATTAAATTCTACTAAGTTTATGTAACTTGTATAACTCTAGAGTCTAGACAACTAGACATGATTAATGTCAAATGGACAATCAATAATATCTCTATGCCCATCTTGCTCCCACTGTCTGTTTGCTTGAGGGGATACAATTTCTGTACAGCCCTTCTCAAGAATATCACTTCATTGGAACTGGTTCTCCCATCATAATAAAGGGAAATTTACTTTTCTTCTTGGCCAAGTTAATCGTCCCTGGCTACTCTAAGCAAGCCTGACCCCATCCATCTGCTTTTTGTTTTAAGTTAGGTAGAACCAATTTTGATTTGTTAAACATAATTAGATTTTTTTAACACTATGTGTTCAAATTAATTTTAACACTGGATTTTACATTAAAATATGCACATGGAATAATTGATTTTAAATGTTTGCCAAACAGATACTTAATTCATAGTAATTTTTTTAATATTTTATAGGATGAGCTAATATTAAGTTGCTAATTAACTTGCATAATCCTTCCCATGTAAATAACTTAGGTTGTGGCAGGTTGGGAAAATTCACCAATTATTTTTATTTATCATTTTTCTTATTGAAAATGAGTAGAATTCACTCAAATTTTATTTAACGTAACTCAATTTTATAAGATATAAGATTGATTGAGTGGTTAAGAAGAAAAAAAAGGTTACATATTCTATCTTTTCAACTAATAAAAAAAATTAATAATTTAACAATTAATATTTGACTATTAAATGAAAAAAAAAATCAACTTAATTTATTAAAATCTCGGTCAACTCGAACTTAATAGAAACTGATATTAGATTCTCTATAATCTATGTCAATATCGTAACTAAAAAACTGATTATTTTTTATACATGATAAACCTCATCGTAACCATTGCTAAATCGTGACTAACCTTGCATATATATATATATATATATATATATATATATATACTTCCGTCACCTTACATCATTTTGCTACAAAAATGTAGGACAACTGTTGCACACGCCATGAGTGAAACTGTAATTCAAAAACCCCTTAGGTTGAATCGTGACTATATACATCCGTCACCTTGCATCATCTTGTTATTAAAAATATAAGACAAGTGTTGCACACACCATATGTGTGCGGTGTGACCTCAAATTCATTCAAAAAACAATGCCATGTACGTATTGCACCACCTAAAATTTAAAAAAGTAATAATAAAAATATATAAATAGTCGTATACTTGAGGATGTATATAGCTTTATTGGTAAAACTGTAAAATATTTTATATGAACGTGCAAATTTAATTAAACCCGTTTCTTTCCACATTTCCTTCCATTTCTACTTTTTCCAAGACCCACACCTCCTTGTGATTCAACATATATATATGTGTGTACTTAAAAAAAAACAAGTTATCTTTTTTCTATTTCATCAAACTATCGTACGTATATATAGATTGTAAATAACGTAATCATGCTATTCATTTAATTGTTGCGTGTTAGGCTGTTGGATCTTGCCTTTATTGGTGTCAATTGAAAAAACTGAACAATGCAATTCAACAACACACTGTGCAAATTGCATTATTAATTCATATTTTTCTATTGAATCCGTTGCGCTATTTCTCTCTTTCTCAACAACATCATTTATGTGTTTGCCAGTTACTACTACGCAAACAAATGATGCTCCAAACATGCACGTCGCCAGAGCTGGCCAGACCTCCACGAAATTGAATTTGGTACCATAGATGATATTAATTTCTGGTTACTAACTAGTATCGTTGGAAGATGCTTCCCCAAGCAAACAATATTGCATACCATTTCCATTTGCTAAAGAAATCAAAAGCATTTATGACCATGAACTGTGGTGGATGAAGTCTCATGAAGATCACCCATTCTGACAGATTCCAGTCAGTCACAAGTTCCGTGTTTGCTTTTAAATAATCTATGTATATATATATATATATATATATATATATATACACACATATATTGTAACCAATCATTGATTTAGTTTTATTTTTTGTTGAATTAATCTTTTTCCATCATTCGTTGTTGTTGTTTATTTATTTGCGATCAAGGGTTTACTTTATAATGTATTTCACCCAAAAAAAAGGTTTACTTTATAAAATATTTTTCCATCTCAAAAGAAATCCAGAAAAAAAGCTAGCATGTACGCATCCCATCATGCACAGAGTAATTCCAAATGTAAAATTTCGTATTATTCAATTGTGAAAGCAAAAGAAAGAAAGAATAACTAACCCATGCATAAAAACCAATCCAATCAACACTTTGGTACAAGGGCTATACCCTCAAATCTAAAAGTTGCAATTCATGTAACCACCAATACAGAACCAAATCATACTCATGATTATAAAGTCACTATCAGATGTCAAATTCCATTAGAAAAAAAAAGTGATGGTTGTTAAACAAGTACACATTTCTCAGAGGATGAATGCATAATATTGCAAACACATTATATAGGCTTGATCTTGAAGTGAAGTGAAATGAGAGAGAAGACAAAGCACTTCAAATCCTGCAAACAGTAATTATAAAAAGAACAAAGTCAATAAACCAAAGACATAAGTTGACAAAAAGCAAATCTGGCATTCAGCAAGCTAATGGGTGGCCACTAATAATATTCACCAGAGTTCCCTCCCCAAGACTGAAGATCACAGGATAAACAAAATAATAACCACTAAGGACACACATCACTATGAAGCATTGTGAAATATAGTCAGGAAAACACTAGAGCAAAGGAACTTTCAAATTTCAGTTAAATTGACATTGGAAACTTTCAAGTCAGAGTATGGTGATTTATATTAGGTCAGTTTATTTAGAGTTACATACTATTTTACTAATTTTTATAGTCCCTGGTAAAGGCTGGTTTTTTAAACTGTTTTATTTCTCATTTAGCTTAGTCTGATAGACTTCAAGATTAATCTGACACCCATTTTACTATTCCATTTTAAACTGATATATTTCTCATTTTACTGATTTTCTCAGTTTATTTAGTCTTTAGCTTAATTTGATACCTATTACTGTACTTTGAAAGTATTTAAGTTGATGGGAGTCCTAATTCTAACCTAAATGCCAAGAAATTCTTCCTTGGACTTTTATATTACTACAGAGCAAGTCAGTGGAAAATTTTCTCCTAAAAGACTAATAATAATTTGACCATTTATATTTTATATTAACTCATGCTTGTGGGTTACACAGTGGCTCTCTGTCTTCCCAAAAGGGATCCATGGGAATCTACAACGCAATGTCAATCTAAGGTTAATATTTAATACCATAGGAATTTCAGCTTGATATCCAGACAGATTTCTTTTCTAAGTCAATGTTGACCATTGAATACTTACACAATTCCCTTTAATGTATTCTTACAAAAAACATAACCATAAGACAGCTGTCTTTTGATTTAACCTAAAACCACTTTAAGTAAGTTCACAGCACCAGTGCACCACAGAAACGTCCTTCATTTGACTTCAACTGGACACATAAAATTGGCACAAAGCAAAGTGCAAGCCATGACCAAGAGCAGCATTCCAGAATGATTCATGATGATATATTTTCTCACGCAAAAAAAAATGTAGTTAAGAGCCATTACTCTACTAGTCGGGAGAATTTCAAAAGCTGATGCCCCGATATTACCAACGAACAACTGGACCATCAAGGGTAACTGATGCCCTGACTACACCTGTCCTATATATATATAAGTTACAATCAAAGAACTTAATAAGTAAGGGGGCAAGCTTTGCAAAATCTCAGTGAATATAATTGTATCCTTATGAATTGGGTATTGTAAAGTTTGTACATTCATATTTTCTGTATTTAGGTTGTACATATCAATTAGAGATAGTCTTCAATTTGTTTCCTTTGTTTTCATGCAGCAACAATTTGTCCAGGTTCTCTCTTAATATACCTAAAAATCAGTACAGCAGCATCTGAAAGATGACTGCGTGATGTCGGCATTAACTGACTCATGACATTAATGGAATAAGAAATATTGGATCTAGGTTTTTTTTTTTTTAATAAGAAATGTTAGCTTGTAGTTTTGTTAGAAATATTAGATCTAGTAACAATAAAGTAGTATAGTTTCTGGTTTATTATTCAATATTTCAATGTACTATTTTCTCCCAGTCTCCAACATGTACAGAGCTTACTTCCTTCATGAGATAGATATACCACCCCTATACTGAGCTACCTAAACACCAAGGAAGTATTTGAGTTTACCCTAGCCCTTAGTTTGAAAGTGATTGGATAAATTTCACCTAACATATTATGTCATGATCATTTCCGATACTGCCTATATTGTCCATGGTAATGAAGATTGGTCCAGTTGGTAAATATATGACTCATATCCCACAAGGATGTGAGTTTGAATCTTACTGCTGATGTGAGGACCTTATTGGTTGGTAATATGTAATTACCTCTTTAAGCACTCTTTGAGTTTCAAGGGCTATCTTGAATCTGGTGAACTCCCAAGATCCAACTAACCTGAACTTTTGGTTTACACAAAAAACAAATGCCTATACCATCCACATAGATTTCTAATAAATACATTCACCAGGTTACACTTCGTTTGACAGCAGTGAAATAAAGAGGATATAGGAAGGAGGGAGAGGTGAGAAATGATGTGTGTTTGGTTAAGTGAAAATACGAGAGGAGAGAAATAAAGAGGCGTGACACACCCTTTTATTTCTCCACAAAACCGGCCGGAAATAAAGACGTTTCTCACCAAAAGATAATTGATAATTTGGATTGACAATCGATTGTCTCAAACATTTTTACACATGACAATCAATTGTTTGTTAAAAACAATTGATTACTGATGGATTTTTCCCCCTCTATTTATCTCTTTCTTATTATTATTTCCCCTTATTTCTCTCAATCTAAAATCCATTATATTTCCATCCACCATGTTTCTCTCCTTTATTCTTTCCCTCACGTCAAACACACAGGGCATGTTTTGATAAGAAAACTAATGTTGAGCATTACTGAATGTGATGCCAAAGTTCTAAACAAAAGCACTGAAATTGCTAAGCCAAGCATGTGTTTAACTAGTAATAATGATATGAAAAATGTAAATGTGGGTGACCTGAACAAGATAGTAAAATATGCGTAGCCCTTCCGGATCTGCGCTGCTCTGAACATCGACGAGAGATCCAATCTTGGAAGTGGTGAAGGAAATGTGCTCGTTCCCCATCACAATCTCCAGTTCCTGCCGTCCCACTCGGTCCGGTTCAGGCCAGTTATTGTCGTCTTCCTTCATGATTTCGCTCTCGGCGATGATACGGCGACACTCGCGCAAAACGGCGGGGTTGAGGTAAACCTCCTTGCGGATGATGGTGTCGTTTTTGTAGTTGGAGTTGTTCGCGTAGCGGAGCTTGCCGTCGGGTCTGAACTCGAACTCCAGAAACTCGTGCCCGAACTTGCCCTTGTGACCCACGTAGTATCGCAAGTAGAATTCGCCCTTCTCCTCTTCGCTCCCCATTGTTGAAACTCTCTTCTCTGCTTTCGTTCAAGAACTGAACAATTCTGAATGTTGCGAAAATTGAAAGAGGGGCATACCTGTGCTGGCTGGGCTTCGTCACGCCTTCACTTTTTTTTTTTTTTTTAATCTTCTGATTGCTATGGATTATCCAAATGTTTTATTTTATTGATAAAATCTTTATTGAGAAATTAATTTGTTATTTTAGTGAGATTATTCCTTATTAATTACATTTTTTTTTATCATAAGCGTCAAATTTGACATCTTGCGTTATATTATTTTTTTACTAATATCTAAACCCTAATAATAGTACTATTTTATTAGGGTCAATTTAGTTTGTGAAATTATTAAAAATGTTAAAATAGTATTCGAAATTATAAATCATCAATTAAATTTATTTATTTATTTAGATAAGTAAGGTTTAATGGTGTTAATTTAATGTGACATTTTCAAGTGTCATGATGGTTCGAATTCTTGTGTGCGTTCAATTGTAATTTTTTACGTCAAATTTTACAAAAGAAAAAAAAAAAGAAGCGAAAACTACTACTTTTGTAATACGGCGAAAGTAGTGTAATGTCACCGTCCCCCTAAAATACAAAAACTTGCTAAGATTTACATGTAATATTTTTTTATCCCCCTCTTCCAATATTCAATTTAACCAATTAAATTTTTTTGCCTTTGGAACAACCCAACAATTAAAGGGCTGGAAATATTACATATTTATATTTATCATTAACTTTTTTTTTTCTTTTTAACATCTATTTTTTACTTTGCAATCCTTTAATTTCATTTATAAAAACTTTTAACTTTTTGCATTTCAATTTTATAGCTCTAGCTTTTCTTTTCATTAATTCCTTTTTTTATTATGTGTTAAATTTTTGTCACCCCTAACATTTTTTTCTGATTTCGCTCCTGGACACGACGCTAAACACATATTTTGTTTGGTGAAAAATTACAGCTAGGAATCAAACCACGATGGTAGGGCACTCTCATGAGGAATTGAGAATTTTGGTGATGCAACATATGGTGGTAAAGAGCTATGATGGTGTTAACAGTAAGAATTCTAATTCTTAAGTCAGGAAGATGGATGAAAGAACTAAGAAAATGATAAATGATTTACTTGATCGTTGAATTTTGATCTTATATAGTAAGTGTTTTGGTGAAAAAATCATTAGATAATTACAATTACATGTGGCTAACGTGTTGTTAAAGTTACGTAGATTGCATATGCATGCACCCTTATATCAATATTTGTTATGTGTGTCGACTTTGATCATTTAAGAAAATCGTCTTACAAACTTAACAACTGGGGCCATCATGAGAGCCATTTTTTTTACAGAGAAAAGATCATGCCATTTCATTTATAATTAAGGAAAAGATACAAGATAAAATATGATCAAAGTTATGATTGCTAGCAAAAGATTTGGACACTCTAGCTAACTTCTGAGCGACTTGATTAACATATCACCTTACAAAATTTACCAATAATATTGAGACGTTTCTAAAAGAAGGTCTACATTTAACTATTAGACTTTGAAACTCTAAGTTTTTTGTACTGTGAAACTAGACACCAAAGCTTAACAGTCAACTTGAATTGAAACGTGATGAAGATTGAAATATGCGAGTTAGTATGCCGCTTAGTTCAAGTACATGGCTTCCACGTGAGAAGAACTAAGATACTTCAAATAAAATGTGATTTACTCAAAGTTCTCCTTTTACACTCTTTGTATTCATCTGTATTGAGCTTCTTCTTTTTTCATCTTCCTCACTCGATCTTCAACCTTAAAAAAATCAACGTGGATGCAAATAGACTACAATTACAATATTAATGCAACTAGGGTGGAGACCGTTATAACAAGGGTCAAACATTGCTCGAAACTTGTAACGGATTTCATATATTAGTTTAATTAGTCCCTGACAAAAATAGAAGTACATGTATTTCAAATACACTTTAAGCATTACTGTGAGTCTGTTACATGGAATCTACTATGGCACTAATTTGATTGATCATTTACAATTTCCGGAACTATTTTGAGAGAATAATAATTTCAATTACTGAATTGACACCAGGTTACAATTGTAGGAGATTATTCCCTCATTTTTTATCATTATATTTTTCGTGAGTATGGATTAAGTTAAAATGATAATATTGTCTATTATGATATAAGTTGTGCTAGTAAGGGTGAAATGGTAGTGAAATTAAAGATGAGAAAACTAAATGTATTTCACTTTAAAAATTAAATACGATTTTAGTCTTTGTAAAGAGAATAAATTCTAGTTTTAACCAGTTTTTATTTTATTTATATCCCTCTAACATTCAAAATTAGTACTTTTGGTCTCTATTGTTTATACTGTTCTATGTATCTAATGAAAAGTGTACACTACTACAAAAGCTGCATATAACAACGCCCATGTGTAGTCATATTTTTTTTGGTGTTCATCATGTGTAGTCATGTTAAGTGACACACGATAAATTGTATGTATTTATGTCAACACACTACACCTAAAAGACTTTGAGTTATAAACTAAATCTTATTTATTTGACCTAAAATGAATATTATGGATAAAAAAAATCATTTTTACTCTATTGATAAATCATAATTCACCGTTAATATGATTTTTAAAATAATTATTATATAAGTCAATAAATTTATCATATATAATATGTTATGATTGAATGATGGTGTAAAATTTTAACACTAAATGTATAACTCTTTTTCTTCTAAAAACAATAATTCCAAAATAGATTATTCTTAACAAATAATGGGTTATTCATTCAAAGTTCAACCTACGGGGTCTCCGCCACTTTACAAAAATAATTTTAATCCACGTTAATTACAGTTTCATTAGTACTTTATTGTATATATGTATGTGCAGATGCATCAGTGCATCACCAATCAACATCTGTGAAGATAATTTTTTTTGTGCGGTTGAATTGAGCATGTACATATGATTGAACACTTGAATCTAGCCAACAAAATCCAAAATTCATGATTAAATTAATTACAAATTTGACTACGAGCATCTTTATATATAGTTACTAGGAGCCCGGTAAGGGATGGAAACCTAATAGCAGCGAAATATAAAGTTGATAATGAAATGGCGATAATGAACCTAGTTTCAAATTAATATCTTGTCAATTTTTTTTGTCCATCTCCATACATGGGTAAAAATAGTTTATCAACTTGTAGCCTTGAAGTTGAATGATTAAAGGTACGTTGAAGGTACCTGAGACTGCGAGTGGTTATATTGCTATTCGCTGATTTTCACACTTTTATTCGCATACACTTGTTGCTTACACATATATGCTTTTCCTTAAAAAAATAGAGACTGTGTATTGGAAATTAAGTTAGTACAAAATTAATTTATGTAAAGAAAGTACTCTATTCACAGGGTTACGTTGGTAATAAGTACGCAAATGGTCAATTGGTCCGTAATAAGTTTCGTGTTCCTTCATTTGCTTTTTTGAATGTTGGCCAAGATTAGCAAAATTGGAATTACATTTATTTTTCAATTATAAATGAACGAAAAAGAAAATTGAGATTATTTTAATGTTTGATATTTCATCACGTCAGAATTGATCTAAATCTGTAGAAACAAATATTTATAACTTGTGTGTCTTTAGGCTTGTTTTTAACGTGATTTTTTCTGATTATGGAATGCCAAACACACGCTATATAGTCCGCAGGTGAATCCCAGTATATATACGGTCATGGTTACCTTTTAACAAGGAAAAATTAAAAGAAAAAGGAGGATTAATAAAGTTTTAGTTAGGTGTCATGAAAAAAAAAGGGCGATCGAATTCTGGATACTATTTGAAAGACCACTCTTTCTTGGTGGATCAAATCATTTCAAAATAGAGGGATTAGATCAAAGATAAAACAAAGTGATTTTTTTAATATTTCTTTAAAAACCTACCTTCTAAAACCTACTCGAAATGGGAGACAAGAAAACTATATAAACCTAATAGAATCAATAGAGTGTGGACTAGCCACACTCAATCTATTGGAGTCCACTAATGAATTTAAGTTGATCTTAAATTAATTGGCGGCCGGTTAGATGAATCAAATTTAACAATACTCATCTCAATAAAAAATTATAATTTTTAAAAAAGTTTAATAGACATATACTGTCAATCACTACTACAGCATTATAATTTAAAGTCGGTTATTTAGCCCTTACAAAGTCGGTTTTGAAACTGACTTTGTATCAGACGTCGTAAAATGATCAAGGAAATAACGTCGGTTTTTAAAAAACCGACTTCGAAATATATTTTTTAAATTTTTTTATTTTTTTTAAATCAGAACATTCTAAGTCGGTTATTTTAAAAAACC
>PYAF01005900.1:1567933-1578475 GCA_007407185.1 Glycine tomentella
CCCCCCCCCCCCCCCCTCCCCCCAAAAGTTATTGATTTCTGAAAGATAATTATGGATGTAGGAGTATCAACTATCAAACTTTGTGCTCCTTCTTCCTTCTAGATGAAAATCCCTTTAGAAATCAACCTCTGCACTTAACTACTCTAAAAATAAGGGTGTAACAATATGCTGGCCTTCTTTAGTATGAGTTTTATTGCAAAAGTAAATAACTAATCACATGGCTCCATTAACAGCTTCGCAAGTACAAGGTAAACATGCACAGGGCAAAGTTTTTTTTTTTTCTTTTTCTTTTTGTTGAGTATTTTTTTCTCTCTCTGTAGTATGTTCCTGAGGTCATGCTCCTCAAGTTTTTTTTTTTTCATTTTTAATTTAAAGGTCCAAAGTCTTCCATTTACATTCAATTATTATGAAGACTCGCTCTATTTGATTCCTTTTTTTTTTTTTTCTTTTTCTGTTAAATAAGTCTTCTAAAGATCATTTATTAAGAATTCTAACTTAACATATAATATGATACACATGCAGATATTTTGTGGCTGCATTCAGTGTTTCTGGCCTTTATGCCCTCGTTTCTGCTCTTGCATCTATCTCTGTCATCCAGAAGCCAGAATTCAAACTGAAGTTCCTCCTCCACTTTATCTTCTGGGATGCAGTAATTAATCAATTAACCTTTCTTTCCACATTTCTATTCACCTTCTCTTCTCAACTCTCTTGCCTTACATACAAAGCATAACAAATTATGATAAACTGTTTACCATGACACGGTGCAGCTGATATTGGGGATAACAGCCTCAGCAACAGGAGCAGCCGGAAGTGTGGCATATATTGGTTTAAAAGGCAACAGCCATGTGGATTGGATTAAAGTTTGCAACGTCTACGACAAGTTCTGTAGGCATCTTGCTGGCTCCATAGCAGTGGCTTTGTTTGGCAGCACTGTGACTGTCCTTCTCATCTGGCTTTCAGCTTTCACCATTCACAGTCGAGTTCCCAAATAGATGGGAGTAATATGGACCATTCAGCATACATATGCACTCAACTCCAGATTCACATTGTTCACAAAATCAGTTAATGTGTCCGTTAATGTTCATATATCGACATGGATAGCTTTTGTTTTGTTGTTGCGAGTGTTTCTTCAAAGGTGTTGATATGTGTAGTGAAGAATGTTAATTACACTCTATATGAACATTATTTTCGACAGTCTTTGTTATTGAATGAAATCACGAGTCTTACTAAATGTTGTAGTTCTATTCCTTATTTAGTGAGTTTCATAAGATTTTCATCTAATAATAAAGAATATATTGAAAAGTTTGCATCAAGTAATGTGATACTAGGCATTTGTTGTGTGTAAACGATGTCCTCCATGGATCCCATTTGTAATTTGCATTCTATCTGTGCTAAAAATGATTTGTAATGATCCTGCTCCCTCAAAAATAAAAACATTTTTAATTAACTAGTGAAGAACAAGTTATTCGATTAAAGCTGTTATATTTGATTATGCAAATCAAATACTCCCCCAGCTCCGTTTAGTACATCGAGTTTGAGAGCATTTGCACAAGAAACTCAGATATAGCAAGACACTACTAAATGGGCCAACATTACCTAAAACTTGGTGTAGTCTTGTAGCTGAAAATAAAGCTGGTGAACTTTGATATACCAGTGAGATAGATTCCAAAACATGTCATGCAAGGAAGAAATTCAGTACAAGTAACTGGACAGTGAGGACACCTAAATAGCAGAGACTGATTTGTGAATTCATCACATTCATCTTTTTTGCAGGAGACTTTCATGGGTTATAGGTGCTTTAAAAGATGGTTTAGTCAATCCATTCTAAATAGCTTCTTCTTTTGAGTAATCCATTGACAATAGTAATTGGGCATGGCAAGCCAAAACTTACATAGTAGTATATTTGAGGAAATATCAACATTACATTTGCATGTATTCATCCAGTTTCCAGAACAAAAATGAACTTGAATTTAGGAGAATAAACTCAGCTGGCAATAGCAATAAGCAATTTATTAACAGGGTAATGACAGTGCAATGCAATTGAAGAATGAATCTTCAACAATTCATTTCCAGAGACTTGAATTTCTTTCAACAATGCCTGAACCTGTAAACATTACAGTGACTCTAGCTGAATACATACATTTACAGAAACAAAACTGGTTGCTCTATTTGCCTTATTGTGTTCATATATATCTAACCACAACCACCTTAAATTATTGTTTGCTCACCTAGTTCTTGACCAGCCATGCCCTCCCTGAGAACCCTTGCAAAAAACTCTTTCAATGTATCATTCCCATAGCTAGGTGTTTTCTCAGCACTGTATTCTCCAGTCTCGGGATCCAGAAGCAACATACTTTCCGCCGCATAGTACCTTCCAATCTTCCCAAACTCAGCAGCATCTTCCAGTGAAGGAAAGACCTTAACCAAAAAGTCAAGAACCCCAATGGCGAAATCCATGATCCCGATCGGAACTTTCAAGAACTTAGGCTCCTTCCCCAAAAGCCTAAATAGCATCTCCCCTTGTTCCAATGGAGTCAATGCCTTCCCAGGCCCTCCAATTGGCAACACCTGGTTAATCTTATCCTCACTCAGCACACAATCCACAATAAAAGAAGCCAAATCAGACTCACTTATAGGCTTACAAGCACACAGTTTCCCATCTCCAAACATAACATAAGGCTTCCCATCCTTCACTAACTCAACCTGACCCCCCAAACTCTTGAAAAATGCAGTTGGCCTCACTATGCTATAAGTGAATCCACCATCCTCCTCAGCTAACTTCATCAACTCATCCTCAAACTTCAACTTGGCACGCTGAAACTCGAGGAGCGGCTTCTGCACACATATTGCTGAAAGCAACACAAAATGTGAAGCCCCACGTTTTCTTCCAGCAACAAGGCTATTCCTTGTTGCCTCATAATCTATCTTCCAAGAGTCCTTCACACCTCCATTTCTACTAGCAAGACATGACACCACAACATCAAATGACCTCCCCAAACTGTTCAGAGATTCCTCAAAAGCATCCAAATTGGTCACATCTGAGAAACACACATTGGCCCCTCTCAACAGACCCAAAGTCTGATCCTTAGCAACACTGCCCTTAATTCCACTCCTCTCTCTAGCTATGGCTGTAACATTAAACCCTCTCTTAACCAACTCTCTCACCACGAACTTTCCAATGTACCCAGTTGAACCCACCACCAAGACGTTAACATCTTTGGGGCTCTTGCTCCTATAACTTGATGGGGCGGTCTCAACGGGTGGAGATGGCGTCAGAGAGGCAAAAAATTTGAACCTTTCTGCGGTGAACTTAATAGGGTGGTGTGGTTTCTGAGGCTTAACCGGAAATAGGTTGATGAAGTGAGGAGAAGACTCTGAAGAGAAGGTTAAGGAGAAACTCTTTTGATGGTTCAGTGAGATGAAATTGGAAGTGTAGCAGAGGGACATTTTGGTGAAGTTGTGCAAAAGAGGGTGGTGTTTTAGAAGGTTGAAGAAGGCCTTAAGGGGTCACAGTGAGGTTGAGAAGCAGAAAAAAGTGTGCAAATTGGAGTGAAGATAAATGTGAGGTGGGGAATGAGGGAGAGCAAGAAACTGTAATGAAGGAGAACTCGTTAGAGAAGAGAATCCAAATGGATGGTGGCGATGAGATGACGTGGGCTTGCCGGTTCCATCCACTATCCAAATAAAATTCACTGTTGCATATGATATGACTTAGGAGTTTTTATTTATTATTATCTATTTTATATACATATATTTATTTTATATTATTGAAAAGTAGAAATATATATTATTCTTTGATTAATTAATTATTGTATTTGTTTTTTTATAATGATCACTATGTAGTATATCATTAACTTTTTATCTAAAGTATAATAATTATTCAATTAAAATACTTGATTAACACTATTAATATCACTACATGATCAACATGAATAAAAACAAAGAAGAGACAAAGTACAGAAACATTTTAAGATATAGTATAATATTAATAATCAAATTAAGATACTTTTTAATACTATATAAGATCGTAAGAAGTTAATTAACATGAAAAAAAAAATAAAAGAAAGACGAAAGTATGAAAAATTTGTAAGATATAGTATAATATTAATAGTATAAGATATAATAAATAAATAAATGTAGTTAAAATAAATCATCTATAAATAGAAAATACAATAATTTGAAATTAATTAAAAAACTAATATTATAATTTAAAAATACAATAGTATTAATGATCAAATTAAGATACTTTATATCTAGAGTCCTTTTAGTTTGAAGCGTGAATAATTTGTAGGACCAGCTTCTTGAAATTCAACTTCATATTTAGAAGAATAGGGCAGTAAGGGTTGAACTCTTGACAACTTGGTCAAGAATGGGAGTAAATAGGAAACAAATCATTAGTCAAGCAAATATGGTGACTAATCCTAAGAGATTATGAAGAAATAGGAAAACTAGTCTTTAAGGAAATCTAAGATATAATTAGGATACTTTGTGATCTTTGTGTTTATCAGTGCTCTTCTATATAATTTTTCCTCCATGGATTTTGCAGCATGAGTCTTGTCTCCCTTTTAACAAATATTAATATGTAGGACTTTAGCATAATTTTAAGTGTTTGTAGATATGTCTATATGTTTGTTTCTATGTGTGGTACTGTGTTGTTTCAGTTTTTTGTCTATGCTGATAACCACTCTCATTTTAAAGTAGTTGATGTTTTACATTACAGGTTAAATGTGTAAACGTACTGTTATTCTGTTACCATTCCTGAGCTACAATCTGTGACAGAAAGCTTTAAGTTCAACTCAACTGTGAAAGGTAAGTTTCTTTTATATCATGAAAATAATAACAGTAAAATGATGTGGGATTCACACTTTTACAATTCAAAAGTTTCATCTTATTTCACTTTCATTCTTTTTCTTTCCACTCTACATACCCGATGTTTGAAACTGAGGCTGGATAATCTACCTGTAGTCGTAATGAGTTACCTTATTGTGGGCTTGTATAATTCGAATTATGTCGCGTTTTAATCCACAATACAATCAAACTAAATGTCATGCATACGAAGGCTAGTGATAGAGAAAAGTAAATTGAAGTGACCTATTGGATTTATTAAAACTTAAACAATTTATTTATTTATTGAACAAATAAATTCATAAATTATTTTCCAGTCAGCAATCACAAAGTATTAAGTGACATGTTTATTAAATTTTATACTAAATACTTTAAAACCGTTCCTTTTCATCTTAAACCAATTAAAGACAATAATCTTTATATTAAAATAATTCCATAAATGAGTTACAATTTTATTGTTTTATATTTTATAATTAGAACTCTCGAAGGCGAGGATGAGTACAACGGAATAATGCTTTAAGGACAAATATCAGTAAAAAAAAGTTAGGGAATTAAAAATAAAAAATCTCAATAGTTTGGGATTAAAAACCTAATTTATCCTTTTTTTTAATTACACACAATACTACTATTTATTTAATGTTGACAACAAACATGTCTTACATGAGTATCTTTGTAATATAAGGGAGGTTAATGTAATATATAAAGGATGTTGGTATAATATTTTTAAACACTAAAGGGGTTAGCATAGAAATGGAAAAAAATGTGTAAGTTGGAAAAAAGTTCAAAAAGTACTAGTACAAGTATAATTTGCTTTTATTATAAAAATAGTATGAAATTTAATATATAAAAAGTGTTTTTAATTAAATGCAATTCATTAGTTCGATCACTTGATGTCTTAAGAAAAATCTAAAAAATAGAAATATTTCTAGTACGTTTAACTCAATTCTTTTATTTTTATTTTTATTTTTTCCTTCAGAAGCACAAAAAGTCACAAACTATGCGGATCCAATGGGTGTAACATCACCACATATTTTTTTTGTGATGGTGTAGCATCTCCACATAATACATTTTTTTATGAGTAGGGATGAGTAACTTTAAATGAAGTCTCTATCCAAAATTAGTTTCATAATCGATTTCAAATATCCAAGTTAATTTGTGCGTCAACTTAGTTAAATAGAGTGTCTGTCTTGGGCTAACATAACAGAACTCAACAGAAGATTGAAGAAACAGTACTGATTTAAGTAAGAGATATATTCTGTTACACTGATTTAGATAAGAGATATATTCTGTTACATTTACTTGTTAGGATAAAGCTTATATTTTAGTTTTGTATGTTTGGTGCAAAGGCTGTTTTACACACACACACACACACACATATATATATATATTGAGATATTCATCTGAATCTGATTTCCTTCATTTTTATATATAGAGATAAAAAAGATACAGCAAGCGTTCCTTGCCTTCTTGTTTTCTCTCTGAGTTTCCACCTTGCTCTGCAAGTGCAAGTAACCATCATAATGCCAACCGCCACAAAATGCAGCAGCTTGTAGATTATGAAGAAACCTATTTCGCGTCCTATGCTCGCATGAGTATTCATGAGGAGTTTCTCAAGGTTTTCTTTCTTCATCTCTCGATCTACTACCGTGGTTTCTTGCATTCTTTTCTTACTTATATCTGTCAAGATTTGTTTGGTACAGGATAGGACGCGGATTCATGCTTATACACACGCAATAACACATCATGGTGAATTGATTAGAGACAGAGTAATTAAGCTAATCTCATAACTTGATTTTTAATTCATTTTTATTTTCAGAACTTGATTCTCCTTAATGTAATGGGATATCTCGATCGTCTGCATGCAGGTTGTACTTGATGTTGGATGCGGTACCGGCATCCTTGCTATACTCTGTGTTCAGATTGCAGGTGCAAAGCGGGTAAGCTATTTCAATTACACATTCATAATATTCATTGATTTGACATGTGACTAATTAATTAGTAGTATTTTACTACTATAACAGTAAAATCAAAGCTGCTTAGTTCCTCTGAATTTTCAAAAATAATTATTTTTCCACATGTTAAAAGTTACTTGAAATCATTTAATTTTACAAATGTGATTTATTGGAAATTGATATAAAAAATAAAATAAATTTCTTAAATATAGAGTTGCAATTAAATGAACGGTTGTGTTCTAAGGACATCGGTTAAAAAAACAATTATTGAAAGGTGTAAAATTGCAGTGCAATCATGATCTTTTTATATTTTTCTATAATTTATATAATAAATATTTTTCTCTTTTAATTTCTTAATAAATGTCCTAAAAATATTAGTTAACAAGATCCTTAAAAATAATATCACTAGATATGAATAAAATTAGTTTAATTTATTTATATTTAAATTCAAAATACAAATTTTTTGGTTAATATGAGTCTAGAGTCGGAAGTATTAACATAGAAAGTTGCTTCGCATTTTTTAAGGTGTTTTCTTGGCGATAAATCTAAATTTTAGGACAAGATTGCCTCTTTATCCTTTATCTTGGGGTTCTTTATGGGTGCTTCCCTTTGTTTTATTTTCTCCTTTTTTAGGATACCTCTTCCTTTCTTGCTATTCTTCATTTCTCTTCTCTCTAATGAACTTTCTTTTTATTTTTTAGGACATTCACCTGTAATTCATGTTAAATGCATTAGTGCTCATAGAAATCAGTATCTAGGAAATAGTACCACTCTTATTTTTAGCCTAGGAAATAGTATCCACTTAGTCTATACTAATAAATATGGATGTTATACGTAAAAGCAATATCACTCAAGCAATTCCATTCTCTCTCTTCCCCTGTCTCCCTCATTCTACTTCTCTCCCCCTCTTAATTCAGCAAATCCCTCTAAATAATCTGGAGCTGTCCATTCTTCTTGTATCATTGATTTTTTATTTTTTATTTATGAATATGATTTGATTACTTCTTAAAACTTGCAGTTGTTGTCCTTCATGCGTGACATTGTGATTGTGATATTTTGTCTTGCCAGGTGTATGCAGTTGAAGCAACTCATGACATTGCCCATGCGGTAAAATTTTTCAAGATCATAGTTCTCATTGCTTATTTTGTCTGTGTTGTTGATTTAGTTTACCGTTACAGAAATGTGTTCTTCACTATATTTTTGTGTTTTTTTTTTGGGAACTTTTTAACTACAATGTCATAAATCAACTCTCTTCAGAACTTAAACTACTTGGTGAAGGCAAAAAGTATGGTTTTGTATCTGACATGCCCCTTCTCGCAATTTACCATATCCTATGCTGAAAATTAAAAATGTTTTGAAAATTTTGGGCTGCATGTATCAAACTCCTAACCACATGGTCATAAAGGCTGTAATATCTTGTTGAAGACCAACTCTCCTAAAAGCTTGCACAATTAGGTGGATGCCCATGATTTGCTTTTGTCTCTTACATTGTTGCTATAACAAGCTAAAACATATATTTGTGACAGAATCAATCAATCTATGCTCTTTATAGTATCACTTTAGAGCTTGAGCTCTTGGTTTCAATTGACTTTTTCCTTGTTGCAAGCAGACAAGCAAAGTTGTTGAAGATAACAATCTTTCAGATATTATCACGGTATTACAAGGACGAATTGAGGTAGGGTACTCTGACCAATACGTTTTACTCTTTGAAAGAGTTGCTATAACTTCCAATTGTAGATTAGGAGAGTTTAAATATTGACTTGGTTTTCAAAAAATAGAATGACCAAACCATTAAGATTTGTGATCCAAAATTAGATCCGGAGATTAATTCCCCTTGAATCGGGGAAATAGACTACAAGCTTTTGATGTTCGAATGATTGAGTAATGAAGTCCTATCCAACATCTCCTATCATGTGAATGTAGAAAAGAACAATGGCCACAAGGTGAATGTTAATTGAAAGGGTCGAGATATCACGTAAATTATAGTTATGGCCAAAGTAAAGCTTTATTATAAAGGCTTGGACAGTACTTTAAGAGCTAGCTTGTGACCCAGGTGGGGGAATTAAGGTGATGGAACAGCAACTGCCATTGACAAATTGGGCTAGTTGGTGCTCTATAGGAGCTTGTGCCTGAAAGCCCTGAACCAAGAGGAGAGTGTGGTTGAGCATGACAGAGTCATGGCTCTTGTTCCACAGATATATGCAGCTCTTAAGCCAGCATGAGCAGTTACCTTTATCTGCATTAAGAAAGCTAGCCTCACATGCCATGGGTGGATTCTGAGTCCACTTAACCTACACAGTGAAAATCTAGGAGTGATGAGACCCTACATTCACAATAGACATGGTGAAAATAGAGGTTTTATAAAGGTTTGCACAATCCTCACTTCATGTGCTAGTTTTGGATTGAGTTAGACCTAGTTCAAATTCAAGAGAAAGAAATAAGACTTTTTGTGGGCATTAATATCCTTGCATATTCAAGCTGTGTGAGCATATATAGTTGATGTTCTTGTAATCACTTAGTGAGTTTGGATTAGTAGAACAGTGGATCGAGTTTCTAAAAACGAACATTAGGAGAACCATACCAGATATCACAAAAGCCAACCATTGTAATGAGAGAGTTAAGGCCTTATAATGGCCACAGTACAATCCTATGTGTCCAATGCATGGGACTCAAGTTCCATACCTTGTAATTGGATCCTAATATATCCTACCACGTACCATAGCCTTGGTGCCCATGTGGACTAGTTGTGCTTTAGCCCTTCAGCTAGTGTACGAATTGATAAGAATCTTGGGAGAACCACACCACAAAAGCTGCAATTGTAGTTAGAGAGCCTGAGGCCTTGTAAACCTCACTAGAATCGCATACTTTCACTGTCCCATGTCTTGAAATTGGACCCTAACAGTTTCCCTATTTCACTGGTTAATAGGATGCATCCACCTTTCACTGTATCTTCTCTTTCCTCTCTAATAAAGTTTATCCACAACAATTATGCTTTTTGTTCAATTTATACATCGTTTTTTGATCAACTTGTATATTTGCTATTAGCAATCGGCTGTTTCCTTATGGTGTCTGCAGGATGTTGTAATCGAAGAAAAGGTTGATGTTATAATTTCAGAATGGATGGGCTCTATGCTTTTTTCTGAGGTGCTTATTATAATTCTTGTGGTCGATTGAGTAAATACATATTTTTTATAGTTCAATGTTGAAACACATGATTTAAAATAAGTGGTGGAAAGCCAGATACTGAACTCTGGAGGGGTAAAACTAACAGTTTAAATATTCAAATTAATTGAAACAAAAAAAAAATTGTCTCTAAGTAGGAAGAAAAAAGAAATTATTTAGAAAAACTTGCAATTAAGTTCTGTGTTACAAACTTTTAATTGAAAAGGACTTGTCATAAACTTTTAATTGGATCTTATTGTCTAAAGCAAACTAAAACCAAGTATCAATGCAATGAAACCCTCAAATCCTATTAAATATGTTACGACAGTTGGATCGGATAAAGCAAAATATGAGATGGAGAAAAATAAAATGGGGAGTAAAATAGAACACAGACAAGACACAGATATTTAACGTGGTTCGGCAGTGTGCCTACGTCCACGGGCGAAGACAGATCAAGAGTTCCACTATTATGAAGAAGAGTACAAAAAGAGGAAGATAACACTCAAAACCCAAATCCCAAATACACCCAATAATCCTCACAAGGATATCACACAAAATTGGGTACAAGAAAAAATACAGAAAT
>PYAF01005900.1:1585543-1599912 GCA_007407185.1 Glycine tomentella
AATATGAAAAGATACAAAGTCGGTTATTATAGAAACCGACTTTGTAGATGCTTATACAACGACGGTCATCTAAAAACCGACGTAGAAATGCAAAATCAATTCAATTATTTACCAAATTGCCACTGAGCTAGATACAAAGTCGGTTTTCTTACAACCGACTTAGAATAGACGACGTTAAAAATGCCTTGTATAGTAGTGAGAGATCTGAAAAAGTTGCATCATCTTTTTTTTTTTTATATTATCTTGGTCTCTTGATTTAACAATTGTATTTTGCAGACCTTGATATACTTTTTTGATCCAAAAGACCTGAAACAAGGTCAAGTCATTGAAGGAAGAGTGACATTGTCACAGAATCAAGCAAGTTCCCGGCTTCTGGATATTAAAATTGCATATGAGTGAGTTTCTTTCCCCATAATGCATTTTTAGGATAGGGTCATTTGTTAATGTAGGTCTTTGGACTCTTACAACATTCCTTGGCATTGCAGCACAGGAGGTCAATCCCATATGAAACATTCTTTTCTGAGATGACCGAGTTTGTTATTATGAACTTATCTTATCATAAAGGTCCCATTCGTTTGCACAGAAAGAAGGTAGAAAATGAAAACAACAACAGTAAAATGATGTGAGATTTTCACACTTTTACACTTCAAAAGTTTCATCTTATTTCACTTTCATTCTTTTTCTTTCCACTCTACATACCTGAAGTTTGAAACTGAGGCTGGATAGTCTACCAGTAGTCATAATAATTCGTTGTTGCCTTATTATGGGCTATCTTCATTTGGATTTTCTCGCATTTTAATCCAATACAAACAAACTGACCCTTACATTTCACCTTAAACGAATTAAAAACAATAATCTATAAATAATATTCATCTTATTTCAATTTTTTAAAATTCAATATTAATCATGAAAATACGTGTGTAAATGGAATAGGCAACAAAAATAATTCTAGAGGTCATTTAGCAATTAAAAAACATTTTTAATTTAGAAATTACAAAAGAGAGTATTCATATATTTTTAAACAAAAGCTTTCTAACCTTTATTCCTCAATCAGTTTCCTAAGAATATTAATTAACATTTTTCTTAAAGCATTGAGACAACGTGATAACAAGCACAACAATTAGGTGCATTGAAATTTTCAAAAGCACGTTCTCAATTTTTTTTATCCAAACACAGCCTAAATCTGCAAATACACTCCATGATGTTTTTATTACCCACACCATCTTTATCATTAAGGATTGAAACGTTATATAAGGAAGGTTACACGGAGATATAATTAAAATAATTAACAATTAACAACTACTATTTATCTTTAAAAAAAAAAAAAAAAAAAAGCACGACCACACGACGACAAAGATTGTTATAAGAGAGTAGAATATATTGATCCCTATTGTGTTAGTTCTTTTACCAGTAGGTTACAAGAGATCATTTTCAATTTTTTTTACAAAGGTTTCCTATTGTGCTGTTCATATAACTGGAAATTGTACACTATCTTCATTTAATATACGCATTTTTTATAGACTATTTTACCTGTTGATTACTATTTTCGCAGGTCACTCATTACTTTGTTTTAATTTCAATTTCTCTTTTTTTTATTCAACCTCCTCAACATTTAAGTAGCAAATGTGTCCCCAACCTTCTCTTAAACTTGGGAGCAGAAGTAGAAGGGCAATCAATAATTAAAAGTAGAAAATAGCGATCAGTAATAGCTACCTCATTTATTATAACATGGCATTGGGTATGTCTACTTATATTTTACATTACTTATTTATAAAAAAGATGAGATTTATAAATATAAAAAGAAAAATCTTAAAAAATAGACAATAAAATATTTTTATTAGTTATGAATGTGATAAATTTAAATGTACAATGTATAATAAGAAATATTGTTGTAATATATCAAATTGAACCTCTTACCTAAAAAATAAAAAAGAACAAACAGATAGATAGTGCCTTTCAACTAATAATAATAATATTTTGTAAAAAAAAACTAATAATAATATTTATAAAAGAGGTGTAGTCTAGGTTAGTCTTAGTCTCTTAGGGATAATTTTCTAGGCTCATTTTGGTTTTAATTATATAACATCATTATATAATTTGAAAGTTTTGAAGGTTTGCAAGTAAACCAAGTAATTAATATGTGGAAGTTAAAGTTAAATTGTTTAGGTAATACTTGAGTTTAATTTTTGATAAAAATAATTTTTTGTCAAATTTTATTTATCTCTTAGTCGAATTCTAAATTAGTAAGAGTCTTTTTCTCTTGATAAATAAATCAAAGGAAAGAGGTGTGCAAGTAATTGTTGAGTCTAATTAATGTAGTCTTCTCTTTAATAGTCTCTTTTTTTTAATATCTATTTTTTTGTGTATTGTCATTAACTAAATGCTCCTTTTTAGTTATAGGTTTTTCCTTAAAAAAAGTTAAAGGTTTTTAATTTTCTAAAATAACAATCAGTTTTTTATTTTTAAAATTTAATTTTAGTTTTTATTTTAATATTTAATTTCAAAATAAATTATTTTTAAAATTTTCTATCATATTTATTAAAATTAGTTTAAGTATGTAATGTTGACAATGATGCCAACAACGACGTTGGTAATATTAATGAGGTAGTGTCGATAGTGATGATTTCTGAAAGAAACTATGGGTGTTAATGATAATAATAATGGTGACAGTGGTGATAATAGTGATGTCAATTATAATAATGCTAATGGTGACGGCATCATAAAGGATCATTAATAAATGTAAGGTGTTTTTTAAATTAAAAATCAAATATACAAAGAATTTTAATTTAAAATGAATCTAAAAAGTATTTTAAAATTGGATCCATGATTGAAAAGTTGGGGTTACGGTAAATAGAAGCTTGTTCTATTAAAAATTAAAAGAGAGAAATCTATTCCTCCTGAAAAGCAAAGCTAGAGTAGATGTATGAGTTTTCATTTTCATGGTGGGTGGATTATTAGATGCATAATTAAAGACAGTACAATTAGACATTCTTATTGTGTCAATTTAAATTGGACGTGTTTGGCACTAACACTTCTTTCTATAGTGGTTAGAAGGGGTGGTGATGAGTTTATACTTTATATGCATCTTAATTAGGAGCGGAGAATTTAGTTGCTTTAAAGTAGGATACTAGGGGTATATTGTTTTTATTTTTATAAAAATTCATAATTATGTATTCATTAAATATTAATAATTAAAATTTTAAAAATATATAATAAAGTATAAAGTATTAATATAATTATAAATTCTTCAGAAAAAATGTGGTCAAATTGAATTTTATTTATTTGTTAATTTTAATCTTTTAAATAAATTCTTACCACCACTTAGTGGAAAGGTGTCATAGGCAATTAGGCATGTTATATTTCAAACAATTATCCTAAAGTAGTATGCGATGCAATTCATTTTGGTAAAAAAAAGAAAAGTGATGCAATTCATTTAGATACATGGCATATCATTAGTAAACAGTAATAGAATAATTAAAAAATTATAATTTATGATTAATAAAATTCACAATTTTTAAAAATTATTTAAAATCAAATTTAATTATAGAGTTAAATACATTTTTAGTCTATGATAATATTTGTTTTCAGTGTATGAAAAATAAGTTATTTCCTTTGAATATTTCTTATTTACGAAAATATAGTAAAATAAGTTTTTGTCATTCGCAAAAAATCACCTCATTTTATATAGAAAAATAAATTATCTCATTTTGGTATCATTTATGGAGATAAGGACTACGCATGGCATACTTTCATAAAATGTGGAACTAAAGAAAATTATTTATTTTTTAGACAATAAAAATGAATATCATACAATTAGTTGATTTACAGGGAAAGTATATTTAATCTTTAAATATATTTATAAAGATTAAAATATAGTTTGTCTTTAATATATATCTTCAACATTTTATTTTAAAAAGTGTATGCACTACATTTTAAATATATATATATATATATATATATATATATATATATGTATGTGGTAATGGGATGTAAACAAACAAAAAAGAAATGTTGTTGTCTTCTTTTTCTCTACATTATCCTTATGCATAAGTGCATTTATTCTCTCTAAATAAATCCATATAGTTGTGTTTAAGACTAGTATAAAAAAATGAGGAATGCATGACTTTAATTACTCACTAATTATTCTGTCCTACTAAATATTCTACTCAATATTGATTCAAAAGTAGTGGTTAAATAAATTTGTTTCTTAAACAACAATCTTATAATCCAAAACATAAACACATAAGTAAGATTTATGCCAGTGAGAAATATATTATCTTTATTGGTACTATTAATCAAGCACATGCTTTAATCTTTCTTTGTTTTTTTAATCATAAATCTTGACCAACTTCACAATCCCATTTTCTTCCTGAAAGCAATGTTCCAACCTCCAAGTAAGTGAAAAACCACCAAATCAGGTCCAAAAATAATATGTAACAAAGCACTACAATACAATACATAAAAACTATTAACTGATCAGGTCTACATACAACACGACGTACCTTCCTGGTTCTACCTCCACCGTTCTCCAACTACACCAACAATATTTTTACCTCATGCAAGCAAGTAAAGAAAAAAAAAACAAATAAATAAATATATAAACCATCATGAAATGTAATTATAGTTTACACAAACATCTTCATGGTTCTTGAACCTGAATTATGTGTCTTGCTTTGATTGGACACTATCATGGAAGCTTCTTCAACTTGATACAAACACAGTACTCTGAAAGGGTTAAAAAGGGTAAAAAAAAAAAAAAAAAAAAAACTGAAGTGGGCATAGAGACATTGACACACCTCACCCATAACTGGGTTATTATAGGTACAGGTCTTTGCTACCTTTGGCTCTTCCTTTGAGTCAAAATTAAATACAGAAACATCATTAGTATGAGAGAGAAGTTGAAAAATAAAGGAAGATCCACCCTCTCATTTCTCTCTCTCTCTAAAACATTCTTTTCATTTCTTTTCACTGATCCTTGAATCTGGTAAGACTCAACTTCAACTATAACTGTTTCAACTTTGATCTTCCTCCATATCAGTCCCAAAAGGAGTTTTTTTTTTTTTTTTTATATATAAAAAAGTCCCTCCTTAAAAAAAAAAAAAAACAAAACAGTGGTCTTATTTTCTTTGGCTGCACCATAAATTGTGGGGTGTCTTCAAAATCATTGCTTTCTCACTTTTGTCTGCCAAAGTTAGGGTCTTTAGAATTAGCGTTTGCACAGTCCAGCTTTTGGAGATTTATGATTAGGGTTTTTGGAGGGGACAGGGATTGTGGGGGGTGATTGGATGGTGAGAAATTGAGGGAAAATGTGGTTGGTGCAAGTGGGGGGAGTAAATGAGAAATTTTGAGAGATGGGGTGTGCGTTTGGGAGAGAGTCTTCGAGGGAGGAGAGGAGAGAGGAAGTGAGAGAGGCAAAAGCTGAGGAGGAGGGTAGAGGAGAGGTTGTTGAGAATGAGAACATTGAGAAGGAGGGTGGAAGAGAGGAGAGGAGGACAAGGGCAAGGGGAGACAGGAGGCGATCTTCGAAGCCGAATCCGAGGTTGAGCCATCCTCCTAACCATGTTCATGGTGAGCAGGTTGCAGCAGGGTGGCCCTCTTGGCTCTCTAAGGTTGCTGGTGAGGCTATCAATGGATTGACCCCTCGGAGGGCCGACACTTTTGAGAAGATTGATAAGGTAAAGAGCATCTAGAACTCGATGAATAGTACACTTAATTTTGTTTCCAATTTTGGTTTGGTGATGTTGCTGAATTCTGATATGGTCTTGATGTCTAGATTTGATTTTTGACAATGTTGAGCTGTTCTTATGTTCTTCATTGCTCCTTTCCTTGAATGGAGGATGTTGATGTTATTGTGTTTCTCTTTGGAGTTTTAACATAGTATGAGGAGTTTGGCTCTAAAAAATGACTTTTTGTTCATGTTGTATGGATTTTTTAGTGCAAGCTATGGCAACACCTAAAAGTAGTAATGTGGATTTTAGACTTTTTTTTTATTTATTTGGTGGGGTTTGGGATTAAAATTGAAAAGCCTTCCATCAAAATGTCTAAAAGTTATTTCTCCTGGCTACTTGCCTGGCTATTATTAAATCTCTTATTGATGCTTTTGTTATCTTTCAATCAGATCGGGCAAGGTACATACAGCAATGTTTACAAAGCTAGGGATACTTTAACGGGGAAAATTGTTGCTCTAAAGAAGGTCCGTTTTGACAATTTAGAGCCTGAGAGTGTCAAGTTCATGGCCAGAGAGATTTTGATTCTCCGACGTTTGGATCATCCCAATGTCATCAAACTGGAAGGCTTAGTGACTTCTAGAATGTCATGCAGTTTATATCTTGTGTTTGAATACATGGTGCATGATTTGGCTGGACTTGCCACAAACCCAGCAATCAAGTTCACAGAGTCTCAGGTATTGGTGTATTCACCTTGAGTGCATGTTCTTGTTTTGTTTGAAATATATGGTTCGAGAATCTTTTTCTTTTTTTGGTTGCTTCTGGAGGTAGTCCCTTTTTATATGTTCGTATCTGGCTATTTTAGGTAAAATGTTACATGCATCAGCTATTTTCTGGACTGGAACATTGTCACAACCGTCATGTGCTGCATCGTGATATAAAGGGGTCGAACCTTTTTATTGACAATGATGGAATTCTCAAGATTGGTGATTTTGGATTAGCTTCCTTCTTTGATCCTAATCACAAGCACCCTATGACCAGTAGAGTGGTTACTTTATGGTATCGACCTCCAGAACTTCTTCTTGGGGCCACTGAATATAGTGTAGGAGTGGACCTCTGGAGTGCTGGCTGCATTCTTGCTGAATTATTGGCTGGAAAGCCTATTATGCCTGGTCGAACAGAGGTAATCTATGATGGATACATTGTATAGGGTCTATAGTTGCATCTTTTAAGGGCATAATGTGTATTCAGTTTACTAGTCTAAGGTGCAAGATTTTGTTGTCCATGGCCTCTCAATTTTCTGCTACTTGATTGTGAAATTTATGCTTTGGATTTTACTGCTAAATTAGCATCCTTATGTGTTGTAGGTGGAGCAGCTACACAAGATATTCAAACTATGTGGTTCTCCTTCTGACGAATATTGGAAAAAGTCAAAGTTGCCTCATGCTACCATTTTTAAGCCCCAACAATCATACAAGCGATGCATTGAAGAGACATTTAAAGATTTTCCTCCATCATCTCTGCCACTTATGGATACCCTTCTCGCAATCGATCCAGATGAACGTTTGACTGCCACTGCTGCATTGCATAGTGAAGTAAGATAATAATTGAATTGATTAAATGTTGTGAAGTCACCTAATTTCTTGTGCTTTTATCATGCTTGTTTTTTATGGGCATGCTACAACTTCATAACAGGATACTTTTTGTCATATTTAAATATTATTCTTAATTTGTCCTAATTTATATTCCAATGCAAGAACCATGAATATATATATTCACAATATTTTAGCAGAGGCATTGTTTGATAAGTTGGATTGCTTTTCATCCTTTCTATCGTTACTCAACTAGAACAGAACATACGATGGAGAAAGAATAAATAGGAAACAACATAGTTTAAATATCTTGTGATGCACTAGAACAGCTGCTTAACTCTGTACTGCACTAGAAATGGGGTTACTTCTTAGTCATAGGAAATGACAGTGATAGCTATAATGGTATATGTTGTCAATTGTATATAGTTTAAATTTGAGAGGATGAAGATTGTACTTGCAATCCTCAAAGCTTTTCATTAATTGTACGTAATGGTCTGAATTTAAAGCCATTTGGTTCTCTTTTGCAGTTCTTCACAACAAAACCATATGCTTGTGAGCCCTCTAGCCTTCCAAAATATCCTCCCAGCAAGGAGATGGATGCAAAGCTACGGGATGAAGAAGCTAGGAGGTGGCTTAAATTACTTATGACGTATAAATAATCATTTCATCAACAGTCTGATAAAACCCTTATTTTCTTAAAAAGTTTACCGAAATGCATACATGTTGGTTAGATTTTGATCATGTTCGTGTTTCTTTATTTAATTGAGGAGGTTGCTAGGCATCCATATAACTTTAACATGTAATTTAGTTATCCTTCTCCATCTTTATTTTCTCCACCTCATGATATTGGAGGCTGCAGAGTACATATATTTTCAGAAGACAATGAAAATGCACACAATTCAGTATTTAATTTCAATATGTCATGACTGTAGATTGAGAGCAGCTGGTAAAGCTAATGCTGATGGTGTCAAGAAATCTCGTCCACGTGAGCGAGTTGGGAGGGGAATTCCAGTTCCAGAGGCCAATGCTGAACTGCAAGCAAATATTGATGTATGTCTGACTAGGCACCCAATTCACTCCAGCAATTATTTCTTATTGTTTGAGTTATGATTAATGTGATGAATTATTAAATTTATCTATTAGCTAATGGTGTAGATTTCAACTTAACAATATCTATTTCATATTCATTTTTCAATTGCCTGCCTGCAATCTTTATGGATGTTTATTTGAGAGGTTGAATCGTCCTTTTTTCAGAAGTTATTAATTTATTCAATTATTATTGTTTGCAACTTTTCATATTTAGAAGAATTTGCAAGAGGTTATTGTGAGTGGATTTTGTCTTGGTGAAAACTTTTATTTTTGTTGTAGAAGTCTTGGTGGAAAACTTTAACCTTTAATTGTTCTAGCTGCCTCAAATGACGCAGAAGCTAGAAAATCCAGTCCTTCTTAATTCTTTACTTTTGCCTGGGCAGTGGGCATGAAAATTTCCAAACATGAGCAGTAGTTTAGGCTTCATTGTCCCTTAAAGTCTTAAAATGTGTGAAAACTGAAAACTAGTAATAATAGACAGAAAACTAGTGTGAAAATTAAGTTAGTTTAATTTGGTTTGGATATTATAATGATATATAGGCTCCTCCCAATATTCCCTTGTGTTCCTGTTTAATTATTAATTGAATAAAGACATTTTGCCAACAGTTACAACTGCCACTGATCGAGTGCAGATTGAACTGTTGTTACTGTTCTGACACCATCTTCTGTAATGCTTTAGATTTGGGGCATTTGGTTGCCTTGGTTGTATAAGTATATTCTTCCCTCGTGGAATTTTTTGGGTTATCCAAGATAATTGTGTTATATTACCGCTTCTATTCGTATAGAACAGTGTTAATGTTCAGCTCTTACTGCAGAGACGACGGCTGATCACACATGCAAATGCTAAGAGCAAGAGTGAGAAGTTTCCTCCTCCCCACCAAGATGGAGCTCTAGGCTATCCTTTGGGTTCTTCACATCACATGGATCCAGTTTTTGATCCCCCTGATGTTGCATTTAGTTCTACAAACTTCGCACAACCTAAAGCAAATATCCAAACCTGGTCCGGCCCATTGGTAGATCCTTCTGGTGTGGGCGTGCCGAGGAGAAAGAAGAAACATGACAAGTGATGAGCATCATATACAATCAAATTCATCAAAGGAGGACTCACAAAAGATAGGAATGAGTCGGGAGTCAAAGAAATATTCTTGTAGTACAACACCAATCAATTTTTTTTGAAGTATTCATGATGAAGCTGCAAATGTTGCTGACTTGATGTCTGCCCTCTAGTTGCTAAGGGCATTGGAGGTAAACCAAATTGTATTTTCCTGCTTCCATTTCTTTCTCAATGATCAAAGGTTTATTCTCTATCTTGTATATCTTAATTTTTTTTCTTCTTCTTGAACTACAAAGTTTAATTAGGTTAGATGAGCATCTAATAAATAGGTTTTGGGAACAGTATTGGCAATTTATATTTCTCCCTAATTTTTTTCCCATTTAATTTCTACTTTCCAGAAGCCTGTGAACTGTGCAGTACTTGTTGTACACAGCATTCTTTTAAGTTTTTTGGTTTATTCATAAAATTCTCTATTATCCTTTTTTGTGCATTAGTTTAAAGAAAGCCTTGTTGTTGTCATTTGACAATGAATAGCGATATGGTTCCTGGCTGCACTGGTAAAATATTTCCATTTTGTTTGGAGGGGAACATCAGAAAAATCAATCATTTATACTACGTTTGCATTTGGATGGACGTGGTACTGGTATATAATCTAAAAGTAAAATTGGAATTATATGGTTCGTTTGACTTGGATCAGAAAAGGAAACCTAAGATGTGACATGGGTTCTCGTTGGAAGAAATGTAAAGTTTATGTTTTATATGCGCGCGTTAATCAATGATTATATAAGTTGATATTTGTTTCTGGCTTCAATTCGTAATTATATCAACTATGTATTTTCAGAGAAATTTTCTTCAGCTTTTGAAGGCTAATTTTCTACCAAATTTTATCAAACTTTGACCTCTAAATATACAATGCTTAAAAAAAGTCTATGGTTGTCTCTGAACTATACAAAATCTTTGATGTCGAATTGGCACCACCAATGGTTTGTTAGATTAGTAAATTACGCAATACTATTAAATAAACTGTGTTAGATGGAGTTAACCTTAAAATATACGATGGTTAAAAAAACGTCTATGGTTTTCTTTGAACTATACAAATTTAATGATGTTGAATTGACACCATCAATGGTTTGCACGATTGAATTATGCAATACTACATCTGATCATATTTATAAAAAAATAAGTTATATTATTAAATAAACGGTTATGGATAACCCTATATACACCTTTCAGTAGAGAGAATTCAACAATGTCACATTGGAGATCCAATCTTTGCCATCTTACTTTCATTCCCTCTTTTAAACTGCCTCCTTTTTCCCTTTCCCAACTCATCTTAACTCATTCCCTTTATGTGGGGTTCATTCGGTCAAATCATTACTCTCTGAGTTGGTGTGGGATGAGACACTGGAACGTGAATGGGCCGAATTCAACTACCATTCTACATCAAGTTAATCATAATGATCATACCTTAGCTTTTCTGCACCAAAACACTTTCCATTTATGCCCCCTCCGTTACAGTTATCAAATTTTCCATCATTACCAAATTTTGTTGCCATTTATACTTCATGTCTCTCCCCAAGACAGAAGGGTAGATTGAATAATAGTTGTTGTAGCTGAGTTTGACAGTTAGATTCAACTTTGTTTTAAGAACACGTGGCAGCCACCACTTTCAAGATAGGTTTTTTTTAGAGAACTTTCAAGATAGCTACCACTCAATATTTTTGGGATTTGTCTATATATATTGCTGAAGGTCAAAGCTCTTAGCCTTACCTTTTCTTTAGGACAATTTAAGTGTGATATAGTGAGAGTGAGAAATCCATAGCAGTAGTAAGTAGGTATGTGTGTGGTAGCTTACAAGTTCTTGAAAGCTAAGAATGAGTCCACCACCCCCTGAAGTACCTGGGCCTCAGGACTATTCAGGTTCATGGCCCGGACCACCTTCCCTTCCTGGCAATTTCTTCAATGGACTCTGTAACACCACATCTTCTTGGTTGGCATTTGGTAACATGTTTCTCTTCATTAAGACCTACACCATATAAATAACATTGCAAAATATAACTTTCCTTTTTTTTTTTTTTTTCCTTTTTCTATTTACAAAATTTGAGAAGTAACATCAATATATTTTTTTATACTCTTTTTCCAACTCTCTATTATATTGTAATTTCATGTGGATATCACTTTGAACTTATTGGAGATTGGACCCCAAGAATAATTGAGTGCTGCTAACATTTTTTTGTAAAGTTACATGAGGCAAAAAGTTAGAAAATAAACATGATGCAAAATTTCACCATATTTCCAAATACTGTGTTTTGAAAGTTTCTACATAGTCTGCTGTTGCTGGTTGCTACAAGACTGTTTTGGTGCATCACCTGAACCACCACCAATTCCAGTGACCCCACCACAGGCTCCGCCTCCACCAGATTTCTTGCCGTCTATGTCTGGTCCACCTGGACGACCTCCCATTTTGCCGCCACCACCAGCGCCTGATCTTTTCGGCCTCCTACACCTCCTGGTGTTCCAAGTGATCCAATTGGGCTTTTGATGGGCCACCAAAGTCTCCTGTAGCCCATCAAGGACTCTACCTCCTTATTAATGAAGAAAATGCGATTTGACTGGCAGCCACATCTAGTATATTTCATCCACTTATAACCAAGTAACCAACCCCAATGCATACACCGAAAGATTTTATTAAGTTATCAAACTATGTATATTCATGTTCATGTTAATAATTCAGTGTGTAATAAATTAAAAAATACATATGCTTGTGACAAAAATGGAGATGTCATAAGAATTATGTGAATTCGGATTTTTATTATGAAAATATTTGTGTAAAATTGAAACAAAGCGAATTATACTTTGATTTTGATTTGTTTTATAAATTCTTTTGACATTTACTTCATTATCATAAATGGATTTATTTTAAAAAAATTGTTAATTCAAGCATGAAATCTCATAATATGTGGATCAAAAGATTATTAGAGTTTAACCGTGTTATGGTGGGTACCGATATTTTAAATAAATTAGTTAATTAAACAAATTGTATGCGTCCAATTTCGTTCCATTCTTTGGTTCAATCTTTTCATATTTGTGCTACTCATTAGCAAAGTGAATCATATTGGTTTGTTTGGTTTAGCTTTTGGAAGGATTGATCTTGAGACCATTAATGTCAAAAAATTTCATTTATATTTTGAGAAATTTTAAAAAAAAATATAGAAAAATGATTTATTTGGATGATAAATTAGAATCATTTTTTAAAAGTAAATATAAATGTTTTTCAAAATTTTGTGTTTTTTATTTTTAAAATCAGTTGTACTCACCTTAAGGTTTTTTTTTTTACCCTTTTCTTAAAATCAATTGTTGTATCTTTATTCTTGGAATCACTAATTATAAAAATTAAAATGATTGATGCTTATAATTTCAACTAAAATCAGGTTTTCTTTTTATATCCGTTATATAGTTTAACATATGATTTACAGAAACTTGTCTCTTCACACTTAGTTGGAAAACATTATTTTGATAAAAGTAAGAACATAAAAAAAGTTGAGAGAATCCAATAATACAGAATTGATAGAATGAGAAAGATAGTACTTTCTCGATCGCAAAATAATTATCGTTCTATGTTTTTTTACATGAATAAAGAAAACTTAATAAATAAATGAAAGAAAATAATAATTTTACAAAATTAACTTTACTATTAATATTACATAAAAAACTAAAGTGATAGTTATTAAAAATATTAGTAAAAAAATAATTAATAATACATTGAAAAGTCAAATTCAACACGAGACAAATTTCTATACAAATAAACTTACATTTTGACTTATACCAGAGATTTAATTAATCTAGCAACTGAACTAACTAATTAAGCAACGATAAAACTAATTAAATGTTATTTAAGTATTTTTAGTACCTTCCAAAGTTGGAAAGTGTGTGCTAACGTCTAGCACGTCCAACTTGGGATAACTAATGCAAACTAAACTAGAACTCAAAGGATAAACAATAATCATATCAGGAAAATACAACACATATGTAAGATACATGAGTAATCAACAATAATGCTTGAGGAAAAAGGCTTAACAAAATAGAAGTTGCAGCATTAACACTCAAACAATGGATCCATCAAGAATTCCAAGAATTGGATGCAAACTTCACACCTGATTACCAAAAAAGAGCCAAGAAGTGAAGTAGAATAAATGAAGTAGCAAATCAAAGATCTCCGAGTTGAATTTTAGAGGAAAAAATTCATCGAAAACACCAATCTCTTGATGGTTACTTTTAGTAATCTTTCACTACATTTGAATAAGAGATAACTACAGAATATAAAAATGATCAACAAATCTTGCGTCTTCATGACTTCTGTGCAAATCTTTGACGGGCATTTCTAGCCATAAAGAAAAGACCAATTTTGCAAAGAAAGTGGAGGATTAGAAGAGAAAAAATTGACAAGTTTTTGGATGCATTGAGGGGGGAAATGTTGAAAAATTTGAAAAATGAGCTTATGACTTAAAATTGCTCTTAAAATCTCTCCTCTAATGATATGAACCAATACGGGGTTCATTGTTTTTACGGATCGTCCTTGAAAAGGCTTCTTGTTAAAACATAAGAAAAAGGTACACGCCAAGTGTTTGACGAAGAAAAAATAAAGATAAAGACAATATGAAGAAAAGTGCAGAGCAAAATTAATGAATTTAACATGAACAATATGCTAAAAAAAATAGAATAAAAAATAAAAAGGCGGGAAAGACAAGAAATGGAAGAAGACGCCACATCTTATGAAAAGTGATAAGTCCCGTGGGGATTCGCCACAAAGATTATAGTAACCTTTGATAAGAACCAATGTTTGGTCCAATCAAGAACCCAAGAGGAACTTCCTCTCACACACTTTTAAAAGTGCAAAGGTTTTATTCAATTCAAAGGTGAGTACATAAGACAAATGAATGTCTATTTATAGCTAACAAGTGGTGTCTC
>PYAF01005901.1:2426-41678 GCA_007407185.1 Glycine tomentella
ACCTAATCGGAAATTCAAGACACATCAACCACGACGAATCAACCTCCACTGACGAACCCCTAAATCAAAACCCCTTTTCAGAAGACCACGAACATGAACTAATCGAAACCCAACACCCTCAAATTACCTCCAATGGATACCAGCTTCACAAACGAAAACGAAAACAACACTCACCTCTGGTGGTGACGGAGGTTGGCTGCTTCACGAACGATACCCACTGCGAGTCTGTGTTGGACAAAGTGAGGCCAGTTCAGTAATCAGAGAATCCCAAAATGTGGAAGTGAATCACCATGACATGGTCTGAGAAATTACCTAAAGATGTTAACGGGTAAACGGCGGCGCGAGCATTCGGTCTTTACAGGAGGAAGTGTACGCGACTGAAGTTGACAAATTGCATGATTTTAGGGTTTCATTTGGGGGAAATAATGAAAATTGAAAAATGAAAATCTTTATTTAAGACAACGACGGTTTTCCAAAAAACCCGTTTTCGAATTACTAATTACTAAGACGGTTCACTAAAAACCGTCGTCGTATTAACCTACAACTACGGGCTGGGAAAAAAACCGTCTTTGTTGAGTACACATTATTACAGAAATGCCACCGCGTCATCAACAACGACGGTTGTTAAACAACCGACGTGGAAATGCTGTCGTTAAAGGACTTTCGTGTAGTAGTGTCACATGTTATTTTTTCTTTTTTCTCCTCCCTCACACCACTTTTTCTTTCTTCTTCTTTTTTCTCCTCTCTCTCTCCTCTCCATGACTGCACACCTTTCCCATCTTCCTCCGCCGCAACCCTCCACCTTCCCCTTCCCCTTCCCCTTCGTCGCGAGCCCCCCTCCTCCGGTATGTCTTTTGTTCTTCGTTTATTTGATCTGTTTTATTTTCTTTCTTTTTCTGCAACTGCTACTTCTTCATCTTCTTTTCGATTTTTTTTCTCCTTCTGTTGGTGCCGCCATCTGCTATTAGGGAGAGAGGGAAAAAATATTTTTTAAACAATGTGCAGATCTTCAGAGTTTTTCTACAAGAACCCATTCTTCATGTTGGAGATATGTTTAGCTCCTTTATTTAGAGATCTAGTGAAGATCATATCTTAAACTCAAGATCTTTGCTCAAGATCTGACACGAAAGATGCTTTAAGATGTTAGAATTGACCATGATGTAACAACTTTGACAGCCTATTGACTTCTCACATAATCAAGGAGTTTGATAAGACAGTGAAGTGTACTTTTTTTGTAAATTGTATTTTAAATCCTCATATGTCTAAAATTGTTGATGACATCAGACTAGTTGATCGATAATAAATTTAAAAACACATATCACCAAAAAAAATTCATGCCATTAACCTGTCAGACTCCTTGATGCCAATGTCCTTGTTAGGTTATCAAATATAGATGTTACTTAACAATAGGAATTAAATTTTTGTTTACAAGAACTAAAACATTTTTTTTAAATGAATAAAATAAAATAAAACACCTTATTTTATAAGAAAAAAAGATTATTTATCATTTAAATTTTTAATATAAAGCACAAAAATACTATCACTAATAAAATCTAAGTTAATCCAAAATTAATAAACTTAAAACAAATATTAAAATAATAAGATCATAATTTATAAATTATAAAAACCATAGAAAAAGTAAAGTAATAAGTTCTATAAGAAAAGTGATAGGAGTATATTCTCTACAGACTTTTTTGGATACTGTTAACATAAAAAGAGTTAGTCAATGATTGCTTGGTAGACGACAGGAAACAATTGATAGGGTTAGTCGATAATGTAATGGCTAAATTAGCTGACACAAGTAACGAAAAGCATAAATGTAAGAACAATAACGGAAAAAGAAAAACATTTCATAAGCTAAAAAATCGGAATAACCACAAGTTGTGATCAAACCAAACTGAGTTAGTACAAAAATGGTGTTGATATTGCACAACATCCTCACCAGCCAATCACAAAGTTAAAATAAAAGCTACATACCCTGATAGCCAAAGACCAAGAAATAGGAAACAAAACATGCAAAGAAACACCTCTATCATGATCAATCCCGCTAACAAAAGCCTCTCAATGCAAAATATATATATATTCAGTTCCTGCACCTCTTGAAATACCTTCACTAAGTCTCCATAGTCGCAAGATTCCCACCAAAGTCAAATAAACATATCACAACCTCCTAGCACGATCAATGCACTGCAAAGGATTAAAAATCCATGACGACATAGAGTAAATGAAACTTGCTTTGCGATATCTCAGCCATTTTCATGCTAAAAGCTGCACATACTCCAAAATATTTGATATATTAAACTGCTCCTCATTGAACACACTTGTTTCTCTCCAACCAAATAACACATATGATTGGATACCATATAACATTACAGCTCTCTACATCCTCATGATATTTCCCCGGTATTCGTTGGAATTGCTCCATATTCAAATTCATATCATTGTGCAAAACTGTAACAAATCCCAATCATTAAAAGCATTCATTCCAAACTTGGACAAATTTACCACAACAAAAAAACACATGCTGTAATGATTCAATCTCAGATTTGCACTCACTAACACATAACTTCTTCATTGCTAAGCACTCATCTGCTCAAAAGGTTATCTTTAGTAGGAATTCTGTTATGCAATTCTTTCCATACAAAGTGTTGTGGAATTTACTACCCGGCACCACACGAACTCGGCTCGACACCACAATCTCTTCTCAGTTGGGAGCTTCCTCAACCAACCACAACTCTGGGGAGTCACACGACTCAACCCTCAGTAACCAAAATCAGAGTTAAATGCAGCGGAAACACAAAAACAGCAAATGCGAGAGAAGATAGGAAGAGAATCAAAACACAATATAGCTTAATGTGGGAGAAAACCTCCAAGAGGAAAACCCACGGGACCAAGTCCAGAAACAATCCACTATTCAAAAATAATGGTTACAAAATGCTCAACGGCCATCCACCGGAGCCTCTCAGCCTCGCTTACAACAGAAGTGGAAACTCTCAACAAGCAGCCCTCACAGCTCTCGGAGACTCACCCTCGACGGTCTAACCCCGGAAGAAAAACACCCACTCTTTGTTTACACTCAGCCTCACACTGCCTCACCTTTGCGTCAGCCTCTCTGGATTTTCTTCGTCCTCCGTCTCCATCCATAATGAGGGTATTTATAGATAGACACTTCATTTAGGGATTTACCCTAAATGGAAATAGGCCAAGGTCAACACCTCGGGATTTGGGCCCAATAACTTTTTCCAAGAAAAGGGTCAACATTGGAACGGAGCCTTATCCAACAAATCTTCCCCTTCCGTTTCAATGCGACAAAAACGGCAACCCGGACTAAAGCCGGTCTTCCACCGAGATCCGAGAACGCAACTCGGCCTCTCTCAATTCGGTATCCTCTTGCCGAGATCCTCTACTCGGCATCTTCATGCTGAGTTCACAAGCCCGGCTCCCACGCAGCAATCTTCAAACTTCATTGCTGCTACCGGCTTCGTCATCATGTCAGACCAATTCTGACTTGTGTGCACCTTTTCCAGTATGAGCTTTCCGTCCTCCACCGCATCTCGGATCCAGTGATACCGCACATCAATGTGCTTGCTGCGGGAGTGATATGCTGAGTTCCGCTCAAGATGAATTGCGCTCTGGCTGTCACACTTCAAGACATACTCGTCTTGCTCATGGCCGAGCTCCTGGAGAAAACTCTTCATCCACAGGAACTCCTTGCATGCCTCAGTTGCTGCAATGTACTCGGCCTCCATCGTCGAAAGTGCCACACACTTCTGCAATCTTGATTGCCACGCAATAGCTCCTCCAGCAAAGGTCATCAAATAACCCGTTGTCGACTTCCTCGAGTCGGAATCTCCCCCCATGTCGGCATCCGAGTAGCCTTGCAACTCGGCCTTGCCATCTCCAAACCGAAGACATATACGAGTCATACCCCGGAGGTTTCTGAAAATCCACTTCACTGTTTCCCAGTGTTCTCTGCCGGGATTCGAAAGATACCGACTAACCACTCCTACTGCATGGGCGAGATCGGGTCTAGTGCAAACCATTGCATACATTAGACTTCCCACTGCAGATTGGTACGGGATCTTCTCCATCTCTTCTCGGTCTTCGTCTGAGCTCGAACATTATCTCTCATTCAGCTTCAAATGTCCGACAAAGAGGGTGCTCATTGTCTTGGCTTTGTCCATGTTGAACCTCTTCAGGATCTTCTCAACGTACTTCTCCTGACTCAGCCACAATAGCCTTTTTTCTCATTCTCGGATAATCTTTATCCCGAGAATCTGCTTTGCTGGACCCAAATCCTTCATTGCGAAGGACGAACTCAAAGCCTTCTTCAAGTCGGCAATCTTTACCTTGTCTTGCCCGACTATAAGCATGTCATTTACATATAGTAGCAAGATCAAAAATTCTCCAGTCTCATACCTCTTCACAAATACACAGTGGTCTGCATCCGTCTTCATGAACTTGTGCTCGGTCATGAAGGAATCAAACTTCCTGTACCACTGTCGAGGTGCTTGCTTCAAGCCATAGAGACTCTTCTTCAGTCGGCACACTTTGCCCTCACAACCCGGCACTTCAAATCCTTCGGGTTGTTCCATGAAGATCTCTTCCTCCAGCTCACCGTGAAGAAATGCCGTTTTCACATCCGTCTGTATGAACTTGTGCTCGGTCATGAAGGAATCAAACTTCCTGTACCACTGTCGAGGTGCTTGCTTCAAGCCATAGAGACTCTTCTTCAGTCGGCACACTTTGCCCTCACAACCCGGCACTTCAAATCCTTCGGGTTGTTCCATGAAGATCTCTTCCTCCAGCTCACCGTGAAGAAATGCCGTTTTCACATCCATCTGCTCCACGTCCAGATCCATAGTAGCTACCATGGCTAAAACTGATCGGATCGAGGTTAACTTCACAACAGGAGAGAAAATCTCATCAAAGTCAATTCCCTTCTTCTGATTGCAGCCTTTTACTACAATCCGAGCTTTGTATCTTGGCTTCTTGCCGACCTCCTCCTGCTTGATCTTATACACTCACTTGTTTTTCAGAGCTTTCCTCCCCTTGGGCAGTTCGGTCAGCTCGTACGTCTGATTCTTATGCAGTGACCTCATCTCGTCCTGCATGGCATTCTCCCATTCAGCTCGATCTGAACTCTCCACCGCTTCATCATAGCTCTGAAGTTCATCCTCCTCGGCAAGGATAGTATACTCGTCAGGTGGATATTTCGAAGAAGGTCTTCTCACTCTAGTGGGGTATCTCGGCTCTTCTTCTTCACCCTCGGAACCCTGCTCTTCACTTTGAACCGGATCCCGGCATCATTTTCCTGGGCATCATCATCTTCATTCACATCGCCTCCAGCGATGTCCCCGGTTTCTCCCCCTACTTCAGCATCTACATGAGGGACGGGTTCTTCTCCTCGGACAGTAACCCGGACTTCGGGCTTCGAGATGTCATGGATGGTCTCATCCTCATGGAAGACTACATCTCGGCTCCTCACAATCTTCTTCTCGATTGGATCCCAAAGTCTGAAAACGAACTCAGTCCTCGGCGATCCGAGATATATGCACTCCTTCGTTTTTGCATACAACTTCCCTCTTTCATCTTTAGGAACGTGCACGAAGGCTCAGCATCCAAACACTCTCAGGTGATCATAGGTCGCTTTCCGACCTGTCCAAATTTCCTCTGGAATCTTCCCTTCCAAAGGCCTCGATGGTGAGAGATTTATCAGGTCAACGGCTGTCCCCACAGCTTCTCCCCAGTATGCCTTCGACAACCCGGCGTTGGATAGCATACTCCGGACCTTCTCTTCTATTGTCCGGTTCATCCTCTCAACAAGCCCGTTCAGCTGAGGTGTCTTGGGAGGCGTCTTCTCCATCCTGATCCCGGCCTCTCTACAGTAGGCTTCAAAGGAACCCCGATACTCTACACCATTATCCGATCTGACCACTTTCAACTTCCTTCCAGTCTCCCTTTCCACCATGGCATGGAATTCTTTAAACGACTGGAGCACTTAATCCTTAGTCTTCAAAGGATACACCCACACTTTGCAGGAGTGGTCGTCAATGAAAGAGACAAAATACTGTGCCCCTCCAAGTGATCTTTCCGACATGGAGCAAACATCAGTGTGGACGAGGTCAAGTAAATACCTCCGTCTCGTGGGTTGATCCGGTCTCACAAAAGAAACCCGGTGCTGCTTTCCAGCTAGACAATGCAAGCAACTCTCCGGCTCTTGTCCCTTCAACCCGGTCAAAAGCTCTTTCTTCTCCAGAATCTCAAGCCCTTTCTCACTCATGTGGCCAAGACGCTTATGCCACAACTCCAGGCTTGATCCACCGAACACGGTATTGGCTTCTCCGCCAATCATCCTTCCTTGCATCACATACAAGGAGCCTTCCTTCCTTCCACGGGCTATCACCAAGCTTCCCTTGGATAGCTTCCATCTACAGCTCTCAAAGCTGTTCACTAACTCGGCATCATCAAGTTTACCTACCGAGATTAGATTCAATCGCATGTCAGGCACATGCCTCACGTCCTTCAGGACTATCCGACATCCGAACTTCGAGGTCAGAGTCACCTCGCCAACACCAACAATCTTGCTGGTCACCTGATTCCCCATCTTCACAGCTCCGAACTCTCCACTCCGGTAGGAGGAGAAAAACCTTTTGTGAGGGGTCACGTGGAAAGAAGCACCCGAATCCACTATCCAGGTACAATCATCAAGGGCAACATTCACAATGTCTTCGCCGAGTACAAATATCTCGGGCTCAACACTAGCTACCACAACCGTGGTGCTTCTGGCCTCTTTCTTGCCCTGGTCTGACTTCACAAACCCGCTCTGCTCATCTCTCTTCAGTGTCTAGCAGTCGGCTTTCTTGTGCCCGATCTTCCTACAGTAGAAACACTTCAGTTCACTCCTCGGCCTCGATCGATCCTGGGACTTATCCCTTCTCTCACGACCTCAGCTCCTTCCTCGAGCTCGGAAGTCGGACTTGCTCCGCTCAGCAACAATGGCATCTCCAGTGCTGCTCGTACCCCGTTCTCTCCTCTTGGCTTCTTCATTCAGGAGGCTGTTGGTCACGACATCCATCTCCAGTTTCCCTGCCGAGTTACTCAACGTAACTACCAGAGTATCCCAACTCTCTGGCAACGAGCTCAAGAGCAACAGAGCTTGCATCTCGTCGTCTATTCTCATAGCGGCCTTGGACAACTGGTTCACGATACCTTTGTATGTGTTGAGGTGCTCGATCATACTCATCCCGTCCTTATATTCCAGCTTCACAAGTCGACGAACCAGGTGAGCCTTATTTCTCGGAGTCTTCTTCTGAATCATGGACTCTAACTTGTTGCACAACTCATACGCATTTGTGAACTCGGACACGTGCTCAAAGAGGCTTTTATCAATATGCTTCCTGATCGTGGCCACCGCCTTCCGACTCAGGATCTCCCATTCCTTGTCCGTCTTTCCAGCCGGCCTCATATCAAGGACAATGGGCTCGTGCAAATCCTTGCAATACAGATGATCTTCCATCATCGGCCTCCAGTAGGCGAAGTTGTCTGCGGTCAACTTGAACATATCCCCATCATGGGAAACACCGCCACTGGTCTCCATCCCGGTATCTCTCTCTCTCAGAGCCTCCAACCAGGAGCTCTGATACCAGTTTTGTTGTGGAATTTATTACCCGGCACCACACGAACTCGGCCCGGCACCACAATCTCTTCTCGGCTGGGAGCTTCCTCAACCAACCACAACTCTGGGGAGTCACACGACCCAACCCTCAGTAACCAAAATCAGAGTTAAATGCAGCGAAAACACAAAAACAGCAAATGCGAGAGAGGATAGGGAGAGAATCAAAACACAATATAGCTTAACGTGGAAGAAAACCTCTAAGAGGAAAACCCACGGGACCAAGTCCAGAAACAATCCACTATTCAGAAATAATGGTTACAAAACGCTCAACGGCCACCCACCGGAGCCTCTCAGCCTCGCTTACAACAGAAGTGGAAACTCTCAACAAGCAGCCCTCACAGCTCTCGGAGACTCACCCTCGACGGTCTAACCCCGGAAGAAAAACACCCACTCTCTGTTTACACTCAGCCTCACACTGCCGCACCTTTACGTCAGCCTCTCTGGACTTTCTTCGTCCTCCGTCTCCATCCATAATGAGGGTATTTATAGAGAGACACTTCATTTAGGGATTTACCCTAAATGGAAATGGGCCAAGGTCAACACCTCAGGATTTGGGCCCAATAACTTTTCCCAAGAAAAGGGTCAGCATTGGAACAGAGCCTTATCCAACACAAAGACAATCACTTTTAAAGGGACCACTTTGTTCCATAAATTCTTCCACACAACTGTTTTATTACCAGACACATTTGCGACCAAAGCTTTGTAAGCAGAATGCATAGGGTATTGGCCATGCCACTGCCACTTCCACTCCCACCTGTCATTCTCTGATTGAGAAATAACCCGCCCCTCCACCAATGCCTTCAACGATAGGAAAAGTTTCATTTCCCATAAGAAAAAATCTGTTCTTCAATTCCACTTCCAAATCCATCTTCCCTCACACTACTCCCGGGCACCTTCACTATTAAAGCATCCTTATTTGCAATCAAAACACTATCTAAGATCTTCCTTTTTTGTATGAATGCAGAATGGGTATCCTTAATCACTTGATAACCACCCTGCTAAGCCTTTTTGCTAATAATTTAGCTAACACCTTATACATACACCCAATAAGAGAAATGGATCTATCCTTTGTTATCTTTTAAGGACAATCTTTCTTTAGTATGAGCGCAATGAAAAACTATTAGCACCTCTAGGAAGTCTATCATTAAGATAGAATTCCTTCAAAAAAGCTAGAAAATCTGCCTTCAAAACCTCCTACAGTCCTTATAAAACCAAAATTAAAGCCAGGCCTAGGACTCTTAGAGCTCTTACAGTCCCACATAACTTCCTTAATTTCCTTCTACGTAAAAGGCACCATTAAAACTCCTTTTCGCTCCTTGCACCTAATCTCTTGAAATTCATATTTTGAAATTTTATTCCAGGAGACATTATTTTCTGAAAATGCTTCTCAAAAAACCCAAAAATATATCCTTCATACTTTGAGCTTCATGATGTAAAACAGGTCCAAAAGAACCTGTAGAAACCATAACTACCTTTTCTTGCCAAATCTTTTATGATTTTTTTACCGTTCTATGCCATTTTACTTACCTTTATTCAGCTTTCAGCACTTTTACGTTAGCTATTTATAGCTTTACTTTACTGCAATTCATTTTAGAAGTAGTTTAACATAACAACCTTAAATAAATGATTGCTAGAAATTTTTTTGGAGTGGACTAGGAAACCTACCGTAGAACATAATCTCTTGAAATTGAGTTAGTGTATGTTTGGATTAAATTTGATGAACTTAAGTTTGAATCAAAAGTATGTTTGAAACTTAAATTTACTAAAAAAATAAGTTTACACAACTTAGGATATTTCTTTGCTCAAAAGTGAAATGAACTCGTTTAGTAACAGTAATCAAAAGTACTTTTAGACGTGTAATTGCTGAAAAAGGTATGAAGTTGATAATGTAATTACTAAATATATTTATTTTAGTTAATCAAAATTTCGAATTTATATAGAATAAAATTTATAAGTTAATCATATAAGTTATAAATTAGTTACTGCAGTGAGAAGAATGGGTAAAATTGGAAGTAAATTTTCATACATGCTTCCAACGGAAACTGAAAAATGAAAAACATGGCAAAGCATGCTTTGTTCTTCGGTGGAAACTTAGTTTGGGAACCAAAAAACGTATTTTCTCCACCTACGTTCAGCTGAACACGTTTATTTCAAAAGCAACAGAGGGAATGCTTTTCAAAGTTTCATTTCGGTTGGCCTTACATTATGGTAATAACTGTCATTTTTACCCTCACTTCTCCACCTTTACACGCACAACATCAGCACACGTCTCTCTCTTTTATTGCAGAATTTAATTTGAAGGTACAGTTTTGGGTGAGAATTATGAAAAATATTAATATTAACCATCACTCTCTACATTCAAATCCACCTACCTGCAAGTCTTCAACCTATTTGTGGTATTGTCTCATATTTCAGATCATGGTCCTCATATTTCAGATTGTGATCCTCTTGTTGGGATTCCACATTCACTCATATTTCAGATTGTGATCTTCTTGTTGGCATTCCACATTCATTCATATTCTGTTTCAGATCTGCTTTCCTCTGGGATCTCTTTGATTTTCTGGTATAGAAATATTCATACTCTGATTTTATAATTTTTTACTATTCAAAAATAGGGACCAATTTTGGTTTATTGGAAAAGGATATTGGCAATTATTTTATTATGCGCTTTTATTTGTAAGTTTGGTTTTGGCTGATTTGCTTTCCATGAGTAAAATTGTCATGAACTTTAGTGTCTTGGATTGATGACATTATTATTGTTGGACACTTATTTTTCCAATGCCATATCTTAAGGACTGTTTTGTCCAGTGGTTACATTGGTATGACTATAATTTTGTGATGTAGAAATTGTATTTTATGATGCTTATTGAAATGTTATCTTATTTAAGATGAAGAGAATGTTAACTAATGTTGTTTATATTGTTATCATCACCATGAAGACAACAAAGCAACATGGAATTCGAGCACAACTGAGTTGTTTATCAAAGTATGCTTGAACCAAGTATTAAAAGGAGGGCGCAATTGGAGGTACTTTTACAAGGAATGGGTGGATTGGTATCATGTCAGAGTTTAATGAAAAAACTGGAAACAAATATGACAAAACCCAATTTCGAAACAAGTGAGATAGTCTTAGAAAGGATTGGTCAGTATGGATCAAATTGAAGGGAAAAGAAACAGGAGTGGGATGGAATGATGAAACAAATACTGTGAAAGCGTCTGATGAGTGGTGGGGAAAAACTAGTGGTATGAATTTGTGATATATGAGATTATATTTTTTTTATATATTTGTCCTAGTGGTAGACTGTTAATTAGTTGTAAATATGTAGGAAAAGCCATAGTATGGAAAATTCAGGTATAAAGGACTTGTCTTTGGTGATGATTTGACTACCTTATTCAAGGATGTGGTAGTTACTGGAAAATATGGATTGACTCCATCTTCAGATTCCCACTAACATAGAAGAAAATGATGATGTGTATCGTCCATGCATCCTTGGAGGATATTGATGGTGTTCAACCTTGAAGAAGGATCGGGAGATAGTGAAGAAATTGAACCTCAACCAAGTGTTGGAGTTAGTAGTGATTTAGGAAATATAAATATAAGCTTCTCACAAGGAACTAACAATGAGATGAGCCAAGGGAAAAGGAAAATAGATGGACCTATTGATACACATGAGATCAAGAAAAAGTTGAAAGTTCTTGCGTCAAAGAAAATAGTGGATGCAATAAGTAGAATTGCGATAGCCTCTGAGTCACACTCAATTGTTGTAAACACACTCATGAGCGTGGTACTTCTATTGGTGAAGTCGTGGATGAAATCACAAAAATGGAGGTTATCACAAGTGATATGGATCTGCATTCACGCTGTTGTCTACTAATGATGTCTAAGTTAGCAAGCGAAATGTTTGTAGCTTTGAGAAATTAAGAGGAAAGATTAGTGAATTGGCTGAAATTTGTAGCTTATAATCCATTACCAAAGTAGTTGGATATCAATATTTGAGTGAACTTTTTGTTAAGACATTATATGAATTTCTTGTTTTGGAAGTGTTGCAATGGAACTACTATTTATATGACTAATGAAAGTATATTTTATTCCAATTCCTTGTCAAACATTTGTACACTTTATTTTTCTATCACATATGTATTAACTGCAAGTTATATTATTATTTTTGTGTCATGTTTTTACACTCCCATTTATAGAAAAGGTTTTCCAGATGCAAATACACATAATTATGGAATCATTCTGGAACTTGCATAGTTTCAGAATGTTATTTTTTACATTTATTTCCAGAAAGGGTTTTTCGGAAGTGTATACACATTTTATGAGAAAATTCATTCCAGAATACAAGGAAATAAGTTTCCAGAATGGTTGTTCTGGAACTATGCAAAGCATAGTTAACCCTTTTTTTTTTATCTATATTTATTGTAGTTGCTATCGCTGGTACAGTGTCATATAATTGATTTATGTCTTTGTTGGTTTACAGGTTGAAAATACCAATGGACGATTGGAATGAATATTTTAGCGAGGATGAAAATGAAAATTCTACTCTACTTTCCATTTTAGAAGATGATATATTAGAGGCTGAACATGTTGGTGCACTAGGTAGTGAGTATGCTGCTAGATATTTATCCAAAATACCATGTAGAACTAGTGACCTAACAGGTCATTATTGGATTCATGAGATTTTGGAAGGTCATTAAAGTCGGTGCTATGAGCAATTCCGAATGGAAAAACAGATATTTTGTCAATTTTGTACCGAATTAGTTAAACATGGTTTGAAAGGAACTAAGCGAACTAGAGTTGAACAAATGGTTGGAGTATTCTTAAGCATAGTTGGCCATGCATATGGAAATACAATGATGAAAGAGACGTTTCAACACTCGGGAGAGACTATAAGTAGATATTTCCATAAAGTATTACATGCTTGGCTTAACTTGTCCATTGAATATATGAAGCCACAAGATCCCACTTTTTGTCATGTCCCTACAAAATTTAAAGATGTTCGACGATATTGGCCATTTTTTTATGAATGTCAGAGGAGCAATTGATGATACACATATCCAATGTGTAGTTTCTCCTAATGAACAACCCAAATTTATTAGAAGAAAAGGATATCCAACCCAAAATGTCATGGCAGTATGTGATTGGGGCATGTGTTTTACTTTTGCATTGGCAGGATGCGAAAGCACAACATATGATGCTCATGTATTTGGAAATGCTCTCACAACTTCCACCATGAACTTTCCACATCCACCTCTAGGTATATTTCTCATACCTACAATTAATTTATAGGTAAATATTATTTGATAACATTTTTCTTATCTTTTAGGTAAATATTACTTGATAGATGCTGGTTATCCAACACCAATTGGATATATAGGTCCATATGAATGCGAACGCTATCACCTTCAAGATTTTAGGCATTCTTCAATATTTGAAAATTACAATAAAGTGTTTAATTATTAGCATTCAAGTTTAAGATCCACAATAGAAAAGACTTTTGGGGTTTGGAAAAATAGGTTTATTTTAGGCAACATTCCCAAATACAAATTTGAAATACAAGTTTAAATAGTTATTGCAACAATGGCCATACATAACATTAGAAGGAGTTATGCAATTGACTTTCAAATCAAGCTTTATGAAGATGAAGACAATGTTGATGATGATGTTGATAATCATGCTAATGAGGATCCATACATGACTGCAAATGTGGTCTCTTCAAGGCAAATGGATATTATTCAAGACTCAATCAGAGATCAAATTATTGAACATCTATAACGTAATTAGTTATGCACTTTATGTGTAAAATTGTATTAGTTTATATTTCGTGTTTTTTATTGTTATGAATTTAAATTTGGATCATTTAAAACACAATTATTTTATTTGAATAATATATCATTTGAATATTAGTGTTGTTTGAATTATATTATTTATTCATGAAATTATTTTATATTATACTTTTCCAATTTTTACTGATTTATTTAATGTTTTTAACAATATATTATTAATTCATATTTAATAATAAACCATTAATGAATTTTATACCCTTTTTAATAATTATACATCTAAAAGTACTTTTCATTATTATTACCAAACAAATTTCATTTCATCAAAATACTTTTAAACATAAAAATATCCAAACATAAATCCGGTTATATAAACTGTTTTTTTTTTTTGTTTTTTTTTTTATCAAACTTAAGTTTCAAATTACTTTTAATTTAAACTTAAATTCATGAACACAACACAAAATAATTGTTTTTGCTCCAAACTTACATTAGGCATGAATATAGGTGGTAAAAGTAATTTTAAGGATACTCAAACATCTATGCAAACTGAGATTAGTGTTTTAAAAGCATGCTTGAGTTATGTCACCGAAAAACCAAAATACTCTTAATTGCCAGGAGGGAATCAACTGATGTTAGTTGACAAGACGGCTATATCTCATAAAACTTTCAATCAAAACCTTGTCCGGTGGCACTACGAATCTATGGTATTGTTTCGAAATCTAATTTTGATCAAGAAGAGATAAAGATGAAGTGCAACATCACAAAGAGCCAATGCTTTTCCTCAAATCTTCAATTCCTGAATCCTCATTATCCATTATCTTTAATTTTTCGGGGTCCATTCTAGTAGACACGACCCTACTTAGAGAGCCCTATATTTATATTCTCCACCGTTTGATTTGTGTATCTTCCATTAGCACTAGGATTTCCATACCTTTGCTTGGAACGGTAATCCTCAACATGACAGAAATTGTAGGAATTTTGCTGCTAGTGGCATGAAATTGCTTCCGGTAACAAATCTATTTATTTCTCCGTCGTTAATTATCAAGAAAGTTTAATGAGATATGGGAAAATCTAATCAAGTGATATATTAATTAGTATTTTTAAATTTTTCAAGTGAATCAATTTAAGTCTTCAGGTTATTTTAATTTAGTGGCTGAAATTTGGTGTAAATCTTGGTGTAAACAGATATTGACCCATATATATATATATATATATATATATATATTAATAAGGATCCACATTCAAATTTAATTTTTAAAAGGAGATATTACATAAACTTAAATAATAAAGATGAAATGAAAGATAACAAAATTATTTTAGTATAATAGAAATACAATATTTTAAAGAAGACTTAAATAATTTTGAAGAGAAGTTTACAATGATGAAGAAAGTGATTGAAATATAGAGAAATTTTTGGACTTGAAAACCACTCGTACTTTATTCATTGAAACTACACATATTTATATTACAAGGAAATAATTTATGGTCCTAAAAGATAAGATTACACAAGCTAAAGGATAAAACTATACAATCTACTTGGCCATATAAATTTTTTACAAGTGGCATGATAAGATTACAATCTACTTGGTCATATAAATTTTTACAAGTTGTCCTTATCTCTAGTTATAAAAACACTTATAATAGAAATATCTACTGACAATTTTATCGTCTTTTTGCCGACACTTCTAATTGGTTATCTTGTCTTGTCAACCTTTAATCGGATAAATCTTCTTTGTTGAAGTAATCCAACATTTTCTTATTTTTTTAGATAAGGATTGGATTGAGTACTGCTTCCTTCATCTTTTAATTTTAATGAGTTATTGCTGGAAGATCCTCCCAAAGTCTTCATCTTTATCAATCTTTCTTGAAATTCTTCTTGAGAGGTTGCTGTAGCAAGTTCTACAATTATTTGTTTCTTTTCAGCTAAAAATAAGGCTTCTTTATTTATCTGAGAATCTTCTTGAGGTCTTAAGATTTTATTTGCTTTTGCCCAATTAATAATTTTCTCTCTATTAACCAAGTTAATATCAAATTTTTTCCTCCATTTGACTTTAACTTGTCTTGATAATAAACAAATATCAGTAACTTCGTCTAGTCTTGAGAAGATGTATGTCCAAGTCATTATCCATGTAATTGCTTGTTAGGCTATAAACGATATGAACTGATATTCTTGCACAAAGGTAGTCTGTTCTTTGAAAAACATATAAACATTCTCTATTTCTTGTGGAAAGAGACTCCTGGTTGGATCGAAATCCCAAAACCATTTGATGAACCATTTGGAAAATTTTAATGAAATCCCTCTTTTAAACCAAATAAACCATGAATATTTATCAGGTTTACAATATATCATCTTGTGCCAAGCATCCATATAATCATAATAAGTATATTCTTGAGGATTAAAGACTCTTGAAAACTTTTTAGGAATAAACAAGGGTTGTGCCCAGTCTTGTTCATGAATGTTACCCATTTGGAGAATTGAATCACTCCTTCTTTATCTTTGTTATGCTTTATTTCTATGGAATCAGAATCAACTAGAATAAACTCATAAAAGGTTCTATCTTTAAGTTCATGGGTAACAGGGTATTGTATATTTTCAGGGAAGAGTTTATTGGCTAATTCAACAGGATTTATCTTTAACCAGGATTTTTCTACTACTAATATGGGTATAACTTCTTCTTTTTCTATGTAATTAGTATCATTTTCTATATCAATTTTGAAAGTAGAAGGGATAGGTGAAGGAGAATATGATTTTTGGAAATCTCTGGGACCCACTAAAGTATTGAAATATTGAAGGGTTGATATTTATTGATAACTCTTAGGGGTCTAGGTATTGATCCTATTGGTGGTAGTGGTCTTGAAGACTGGGTTATAGGGCTGTTTTTAACTATTTCTGCCAGGGTAGTATTTGCTCTAATAGTAGTATTTGTATATGGTTTTTAATTAGGACTAATCTCCATCTTGGAAGTACTAGTAGGGGGCGAAGTCTGTATTGACTGCTTCTCTTTATTTGTTCCCATTGGGGGGCTAAATTGATCTTTATCCATTTTGATTTTTGAACTCTCAATTTTCCTGCTCATGTTGAGCCCTGTAAGAATTCTCTGGTTAAAAAATCGGGTAAATAATTTGTTTCTCCTTTTATATGTTCAATTTCAAAATCAAAACATGATATAGCTTGCCATCTGGCAAAAATATGTTTAGAAACTAAATTTTTGACATCTTTTTGTAAAACAGAAGGTGCTACTTTACAATCAGTTCTTATCAAAAACTTTTTATTAAATAAATCATCTTGAAATTTTTGAAAACATAATACGATTGAAAGTATCTCTTTTCTCACAATGGAATATTTCTGTTGGGCTGGATGCCAAATACCCGAATGATACTTGACAATTTGTTCTGGTGACTCTTGAGCTATTTTCTGCTTAAGAATCCCCCCATACCTTATATCTGAAGCATCTGTTTCTGCTATAAAAAAAGCATCTGGATCTGGGATTTCTAAACAAGGAAGTTTCTTAGCGATCTTTTTTATTTCTTTTACAGTCCTAGTCATTTCTTCTGACCATATAGGAGGAGTTTTCTTTAATCTTTCATATAAAGGTGCACAACTTATTCTAATATTGGGAATAAAATCTACTATATAATTTATACACCCTAAAAATCTTTGTAGTTGAGTTTTGTCTTTTATTTCATGAGGAAATTTTTAAGTAAATTCTATTGATCGTTGAATTGGAGTTATGGTTCCTTGATATATTTCATATCCTAAAAATCTAATTTTGTTTCAAATATTTTTATTTTTTTTCAAAAACTACTAAACCATTTTCTTTTATTATATCAATAAAATTTTCTAAATTTTCTATGTGCTGATTTATTGAATTAGAAAATACTAATATATCATCTAGATATACTATTGTGAAATATGAATATTCATAAAATATCATTCAGTATATTTTGATATTCACTAGGTGCATTTTTTAATCCTTGAGGCATTACATTCCATTCATAATGTCCAAAAGGAACTATAAAGGCGGTTTTATACTTCTTCCTCCCTTACCGAAATTTGATAATATCCTGACTTCATATCAAATTTAGAAAAGATAGATGAATTATTTAATCTTTTTATTAAATTATTCTTATTAGGTAATGGGTATCTAATCCATTTTAATACTTTATTAAGAGGTTTATAATTAATTACTAATCTTGGAGCACCCCTTTCTACTTCATAGGCTTTCATGACATAAAATCTTGTACAACTCCAGGGAGATTTTGATGGTCTAATTAATCCTTTATCAAAATATTCATTAATCTCTTTGTTACAATATTCTAGATATTGTTGATTCATTTGTATAGGTTTAGCCTTAGTTGTAATATCTTTTTCATTAAAATTATCAATATAAGGTAAACTTATTTCATATTTTTTTTCTGTTCTAGAAGGCTATGGGATTTGTTTCACAAATTTCTATTTTTATTTTTTCTTCTAATATGGATTTTTTCTCTTTTATATTATTTTTTTAATTGTTCTTCTATCCTCTTAAATTGCATTTCTTTATTTAGAAAATTAATATGTTTTATCTTTTTATCTATTATACTAGTTGAAGATACTTTTAATAAATTTAATTTCCTAGTTTTGGGGGGTTTTATGAATTCAAATATTATTTGTTGTCCCAAAACTTTTGTCTTTAATCTTATTCCAATTACTTGAAAAGGATACAATAATGTTAAAAAAGGTGTTCCAAGTATTAATTCACAATTCATATTTTTTTATTAATACAAATGAAGTATTATAACCAATTTTATTTTTACAAATTTTTACATCTGATATCTTATATTAAATATTCATTTTTGCACCATTAGCACTGGAAATCCTTTATGTAAATTTTTCATAATATTTAGTAGGTATTAATCCTTCTTATATACAATTTACATTTGCTCTAGAGTCTATTAAAGCTATAAATTCAAATTTTTCTTCTTTTACTACTAAAGTTATTGGACAATGCCATTCATGAGTGGTTATTAAACTTAATAGATTAAGATAGGTATTTTCTGATCTTTCATAGACTATTTCTGAATTATCTTCTTGTCTTTTTGGAATTTCTTTCCCTTCTAATTCTAATAACCTATATTCTAATGCTATATCATTTTGTTTTAATTCTTTTATTTCATTGTTTAGGATTGTTATTTATTCTTGTAAATCTTTTATTGTTATTTGAAGTTTAGATTTTCTAAATCTATTATAAAATTCTTTCATTTCTATTGGTTTTGTCTCTTCCCTATTTATCTTTCTGTATCAAATCGTTAAGTTGATTTATAAATTCTTCTCTTAAAGGAGAATCTTCTAATTTTTCTATTATAGTTATTAAAGTATTAGTTTATTCTTTGGTTAACATGTTTATTGTCTTACATTCTTTACATATACACATTTCTAGACCTAAACAATAGTTATCTTCTGTATCACTAGATGAATTATTACTAGTTTCATCCTCTACTTGATATATTATTTCATCCTCATTTTCAGATTCCTCTATATCCGAAGAAACTTCTTCTGGCTCAGAATTTATTACTATTTTTAATAATTTACGTTTAATTTCCTCTTCTAATTCTAACTCATTTATTTTTTGTTGAGTTTTACATTTATTAGCAAAATGTCCTTCTTTACCATATTTCCAACAAGTAATTTTTTTCTTATAATTTTTATTATTCTTTTTATAATATTTTCTATAGGATTTTTATTGCTATAATTATATTGATTTTCATATTTATTATTATATTTTCTCTTATTTTTGTATTTATTCTCTTTTATAGGTCTCCTATATTTCATTTTATGTTGTGCACTAGGAGCTCTTATTATTTCTATTCCATATTGATGAGAAAATGTTCCTAACTCTTGTTTATTTGTCATATTTTCTTTTCACATTCTATTTTGTAATTTAAAGTCAGTACAAACTTGTATTCCGGTTTCTACGATAATATTATGGATTTGACCATATGTTAGCCTATCATAAGCTACCGGTTTTTGGAAATGTTTTTCTAAATTTATCCTAACCTTTTCAGCAAAAAGTTTGGGTAATTCTGCATAACCATCTTCTCACATAGTTACCTCGGATAAAAATGTATCTTTATAACATCTATAATCTGACATAGTTGGATAATATAAATTAGTTAATTGATTTCTTACCCTTTCTTTAAAAACATTTGGATCTCCTATAAAATTTTGAATTATAGAATAAATAAGTGTAGCTACTGCATCTTGTTCTTGGGTTTCAGATTTTACATTATTCAATATCATATTTCTCTCACTTTCTGTACAAAGATTATCCCATCATCCTTTTAATTGGCCAGTAAATCCTTGTATTATAGCTATAGCAGTATTTCTATCAGATACTCCTTTGGTTTTGTAGGTTGTAGCAGCCATAGTCATCTGGCAAGTAAAATCTAAAATTTGTTGTTCACTCATTCAATTTATATTCCATTCAGCTATTTCTGTTTCAGAGTAAACGTTTTGACGCAAATCTCCATGTTCCTCATATTGAATATCAGCTGGGTGGGTCTTGGATAATAATGTCTAAGTTTAGGATAAGGATTTAAATTTTTTCTTAATTTATTAATTTCTAAGTCATCCTCTAGTAAAATATTTATTGTAAATTCTTCTATACATAGTTTTTCTAGATTCTTTCTTATTTATCTTATTTTAATTTCTGTTTGATTTCCTAATCTTATTGAGTCTAAATCCTTTTGAGGTACATTCATTATTTTATATATAGGTTTATCTATAGGTTTTATCAATGGTTTAGTTCCTAAAGTACTAGCCCCATTATTTTGATTTTCTATTCTATCTAAATGTGTTGACATAGTATTTAACATGATATTAGAATAATTTAATTGATGATGTATTTTTCTTATATCTTTTATTTCTATTATTTTATTCTCTTCTATAACATATTTAAAAGGAGATGATTCCACTTCTAGATCTTTAGTTAATTGTAATTTTACTCCTTTATTAGAAGGATATTCTGATTCTATTATTTTATTATCTATAGTTTTCCATGTTGTAACTGTTTTAGTTATTGGTCTTATAGCTTTTCTTTGTATACTAAAGAACCAATCAAAGAAATATATATTAATTTCATTTTCTTCCATATAATTATAATAATCTTTTCTAAAATTTTCTGTTTCTTCTTTATCATATGTGGAAAAATACCATTTTCTATAATCTTTATTATATTCTTCCATAAAATCTTTCCTAATCCATTCTTTATCTGTTTGAAAAGTAGTTTCTCTAGATAGAGTATTTAATACTTGTGATCTAGTAGGAGAATATTGTGGTGATACCTCTCTTCCTTGATAAATAGGTACAGAGACCTTCTGATTACTATTATCTAATCCTGTTCTGTTAGATCTAGATCTATTGTAGATCCACTAACAAAATGTCTTGAAGGTTGTCCTTTATATATCATTTGTGACTCATTTATTTTTAATGATGTTGATCTATTCATTTTTAATCTAATATTAGGACCTTCTTTAATAATTTCTCTAACTTGAGTATTATATATTCTAGGTTCTGGCATCACATTTTCTATTAACAATTCTTCTGGTATTTTGTTTATTATCGCTTCATGTCTTAGTTTTTTAGGTACTTGTAGTGCAGATTTTTTAAGATTGGCTTCTATTAATATTGTTTCATCTTTAGGCGATGATCTTAAAGCTCTAAAATTATAGTCTATTTTAGTTACTTTATAATATATTCTTAAAATTATCTGTATTGCGCCAAATGCTTCTTGTATTATTTCATCTGGTAATTTAACATGTAATTTTATAGCTTTACCAGTAAATTCCTTATTTAAATTGAAATTAGGAAAACGGTTAAAAAAACGGGGTCATCATGTAGATTACTTTCTAATATTGCAATTATTGAGTCATTAAATTTTTTAAGTCTAGTATCTCTTAATAATAATAATATTGGACTATTTATTCCTAATCTATAATTAGGTTTTGCTGCTACCTGTGTTAATCCTAAATGAATGAAATTATATTTTTTTATTATATGTTCATCTAATACAGATTGCTCTAAAAGATTTATTATTTTATTATGATCTGTTTGGGTAACTATATTCTAAAACATGTATTTCATCTCTAATATTAGAAAAAAAATACTTTGTTGTTTATAAACTTCACTTTTTTTATTATAGGTATAGACCAGTTATTTAAAGATTTTTCTATTTCTGCTATTTGTATATCACTTTCTTTGTTAACTCCTGATGTTGAAGTATTGTCGTGAGTAGTTCTTTTTGCTATCTGTTTATCTTTATTACTTCTCTTCTCCCTAAATCACTTAGACTCCTAACTATATCAGCTATTTTACTCTAAATTAGGTTGTTGTTACGGGACCACCTCTCTCCATATCTGAGCTAAACCAACGGTCTTACGCTCTTTTTCTGTTGGGACCACTCAGACCTAAGGCTGACCAACATATAAACCCCTCTTAGGGATACAAACAACTCCTCTTCCAGATTTAAAATAGCAGATATAGAGAGTTATCTAAGAAAGATATTGAGAATAATAGAGATAAACACTAACAATAATATTGTATGATATCTCGGCCAAAATATGGCTCTGATACCACTAATGTGTATATATATATATATATATATATATATATATATATATATATATCGATAAAAAAGAGTGAAGTTTATAAAAAAAACATAGTATCCTTTCAAACTCAAATAAAGAAATACATGTTGAATATAGTTACCTAAAAGCAGAAAATAATAAAATCATAAATCTTATTAAAATAATCAATATTAGATGAGCATACACTTAGGATTGATACAAGTAGCTTCAAAACCTAATTATAGATTAGGAATAAATAGTCTAATATTAATGTTATTAAGAGATATAAGACTTAAGAAGTTTAATGACTCCATAATAGCAATACTAGAGACTAATCTTGGCCCAACCTTTTTTAACTGTTTTCATAACACTACTAGAAAAAGCGCATTCCACGTTGGTTGTTTAACACATTCCATGACGGTTCAAAAATTGTCATTGAAGCCGTTGTAGTGGAATGTTCTAGAAAGTCAAGACTTTCTACAACGATTTTCAAAACCGTCTTGGAATCTCGATTTCTGGGTCGGTTCTCCCCGAAATCGTTTTAGAACGTCTTTTTTTTATAATAAAAATTAAAAATTGAAATTTCTAAGAAGGTTTCCCCAAAAATCATCTTAGAATCTTTCTAAGACGGTTCTTTTAAAAATGGTCTTAGAACGTCTTTTTTTAGAAAATAATAATAAAATTGAGGATTCTAAGTCGATTTTCTGAAAAATCATCTTAGAAAGTAGATGTTCTAAGATGGTTTTTAAAAGAATCGTCTTAGAAAGTAGACTTTCTAAAACAATTTTTCTAAGAACCATCTTAGAATATCTTTTTTATTTAAAAAAATTAAAAATTATCAACACGTCAATTAATTATTACATTATTTTATGTAGTTATATCTATATATAGTAATAATTTATTTTCTATATATATATATGTTATTTCTGTGTGTGCATGTTTAATTTAATTTAATATTTATGTAAATTATATATTTATTTCACTAGATTTAAATGAAAACAAACATTATACATAATTATATGAATCAATTCAAAAATAGATAAGTATCATAAGATCCTGAACCCTACAGAACAACCCTTTTGTTTTCTAAGACGACTTACTTTTCAATATACGTGTAAAAAAGAAGGAAACACTAAAGGATATCTAAGAGTGCCATTTGACTATAAGGTTTGAGAAGATCATATATACCTTGAGAAGCACATGCCTTGGCAATAGTGATCTTAATAATAGAGACCCACTGTGGATAGAAAGTTAACATACAACAAAAGAATAAGAACTTTGTGACAGACAAGTACAATCCATATGTAAACTTTTACACCATAAATCTATTAGACAAGAATATATCATAACATGCCTTGCCACCAGTTTCCTCTTGAAGCAAATTCTGAATCTTCTTCTCCTCCATCATTCCTGTGCTGCTAAACAAAAAAGAACAAAAAATTAAGTTAGACATTCTACATACTAGAAAATAATTATCAACAAACAAAATAGGAATATCATTCAACCTATGACCTAGAGGTCATGAGGCAGCAATCTTAGTGTTGCGCCAAGGCTCGTGGCAGCTCTAGTATAACAAAAAAAAAGTAAAAAATAAATGCACTGCCATTCACCATAGAGTTGAATCCCTCATTTTGTGTACTATGAGGATTTGGATAAGAAAGGCTTTGGTTGTTATTTTAAAAAAAAGTACATTTAAACTCAAGGCAATTATAAAGGGGAATCTCATAGATCAATATAAGGAAAGTAACCAATCATCAAACACATAAAAAAATAAAAAAAATTATTTGCAATTATATATCTTAATTAGTGAGAGCATATTAGCATATGCCCCAACCTTTATCACCTCCACTAAAAAAATTAAGATGACTTTTTAATATATGGAAACCATTCTAGTCCAACCATAATTTGTTCATACAAAAATAAGGAATATGGTAACCAACATTAGAAAGAAATAGTATTTTTTTTAACAATTTGTTTGTGGCGGACTCGATTAACACTATATAGTTATGTGACGTTTTATTTTTAAGTTTTCCTCATTATTAATATTGAGTCAAATTGTGGCGTTAAGGCTCCAAAAATGGTGCAATGATTTTTTTTTTATAAATAATGGTCATTTTATGGGTCGTGACTGGTGAGGGAAGGCCCAATCGACTTGTACGAAAGTCCTAACAAATGAAACCCACTTTCTTTTCTTTGTAGGTGTGACACTGCCAAATGCAAATGCAGATGCAACAAATGCAGCAGCAGCATCAGGCCACGACGGCACCGTTTTCAACCTCCACTCCTCCTCCGTCCTTTGGTGGCTCCGAGTTCGAGGCACCTCCAAAGCAGGTGGCTCAAGCAACGGACAAGCTCGAACAGGGCGAATAAATCATTGCTGACATCCGAATCGACGCTGACCTCCTCCTCGAAGCGCTCTTTGTCGTGGCGACGCAGCCTCACCAAGGCAGCAAGCCTCTAAAATTCTTCGTCAAAGAAGATGCCTGCATGCGTTAGTATCTTCAAGACCTTTGATCGCTTGGTAAGTGCACCATTCCATTCGTTATCCTTCGTTCTGCTTCCATGGATTAGGATTTTGGGATTGGACTCTACGACGTCATTTTTGTGATTAGTTCTGTGTTGTTTTTGGGTTAATAGGTAAGGAGCTAGAAGAGTCTAGAGTTCTGAGTGAATCAATTCGATCGTGGAAAGATTTTTGGGGCTTGCATATGCCATTGGTTTGTCCAGATGGCGTTGTGGTTGCTTATGCATGGAAATGACAACCTGCAGGACAAGCTGGTGCTTTTGCCGTTGATAGGACCAGGTTCTTTTGTTCAATTTGGTTATGTTTCAGTTCTCCCTGTTATTCAAATTTCTGTTTTGACACTATATGCAGCTTTTGGTTTGCCTCCAAATGTTAATCAGGAGGTTTGTTTATGAGAACACAAGCTAGAATTAGTTGTCTTCATTCTTCTGGGATACTAATTTCCTTTCATGTCTCCTGGACCATTTTTGTATGCCTCCAAAATTAGTTGACTTCATTCTTCTGGGATACTAATTTTTTCTGGATACTAGAATGAGCTTTAAATTTTGTATATTGTGCTTGCTAAGCTACTGTTTCCATCTTCTTTCACCCAGGTAGCAGATTAGCAGAAGAGGTTAGTATCTGACTATATATGAGACATGTTTTATGAATTTGCATGTCATGTGAAAGTCAATTTTCTCTAATTTCTCTACATTCATTATCTACAAATTATGTTACCTAATCTGTTTTTTTTGACAGAAATGTTACCTAATCTTTGTCATTATATTAATAGGCATTTCTATCAATGTTGTTATTAACAACAACTTTAACTCTTAGGTGCTTGAAGTGATTAAAAGCAAGCTAAATATGCATAAGATATCCTTTATTGCACACTCGGTTAGAGGATTAGTGGCACGATATGCAATTAGGGGGCTGTATACGACAGACTCGTGCAATGAAGAAAGTAAGGAGAGCTATGTGGGTACAATAGGTGGCTTGTTTAAACCGTTATGTCAATGTATGTTATTTGAATGCTATTGTGGTTGTGATTGTTGTTAAAGTTTGGTTGTGGTTATTACTAAAGTTTAACATGGTATATTGTGCAAGCAATGTTGTTTAATGGTGGTGCCAAGGCAGAGTTTTTTTTGCCAACTGCCATAGGCAATTTGTGTAGGGAGGCCTGCTATTGCGGTGCCATAGGCCGCAATGGCATGGTCATATGGCAAATTTTTGGCCTTCCGCCATTGATAACACTACATGCAAGTTGATAAGGGGAAAATTAGTAGTGGGACAACATAGTTGATACAGTTTTCTATAGTATATGGTATTGACAGTCACATGTTCGCTTCAAACTGTTGTAATAATTAAAATTATATATTTGAATTTTAATTCTGGATGTGATCTATTGACAATCTTTTCCCTTTTGTGTTACGTGTACTTCTTGATCTCCTGTGTTTGAACTCAGGAAACTTTCTCCTGTACGCGAATCACTTGTTCTTCATTTAGAAAAGCTAAGTAGAAATGTCAATCAAGGGCATTTGAAAGAATTTTTCAGTATGTTTTTAATTATTTATACCTTCTAGCTTTATCTTACATGAATTAAGCCTCATGCAACTTCTCTTTTTGTTCCATTTTCCTTTATTTCTCATTAAACTATGATTTTCAATCATTGAGGCTTCAATTTAGCAATTTTAATATTAATATCATTAACTATTGAGACATATTGGCTTGATTTCTTATTGCCTAATTAAGGAAAGATACATTTTAGTGACCTTAAGGAATTAATATCAGTAATGAAAGAAAGCTCTTAGTAACCTTTATAACTTCAAAGTACACATGTGCTTTTGTTGACCTTTTAGTAATCCCCTTTAGCTTACCAATCTGATGCCATTGTGTTCTTATGTAAACAAATCTGATTTTGCTTTGTTTTATCAATTCTTACTTTTAGTTATAAAGTATATTATTAAAGCATACAACTATCCTTTGTTTCAATTAAATTTGTTTACTATGATTTCTAATTTGGGATGTTGGTAGATGTTGGATAGGCTAGAAGGGAAAAGATTAGTGAAAAGATGACAGTTATTCAACATTTGGTTCTTGATTGTAATAAGGTATTGGTTTATTATTGATTGTTAAATTTTATTTAGTAGTAATTTATTTTAGGAGCTTACCAATCTTAAAGAGAAAATATATTATATCAGCCATAGTTTGATATTAAGTTCTCATTTCTTACCAGTCATATGTTATCTAGTTGGTTAGGTACTGCTTCTTAATCATATTACTATGTAATTTGTTTTTTTACTAATTTAGATGTGTTTCTCTATATTTGTATGCTTGGTTCATTTCTTTATGTGTTGATGTCAGGTATGAACACTCATGCTTGTCCATTACCTAAGAGAGTAAAGGGTGAACTAAACACTCATAAAGAAGCAAAAAATTGAGGGAAAGTCTACGATTGTGTGAATATTTCAATTGATTTTTATCCCCAACAATCAGCAAGTGTCTTGTATCAACTACATTTTCTGAATAAAAATATTAGTTGTGATGTTTTGGGTCTAATCTGTTGTCACTTTAAGAATTTGTGTGATGAGTTTAATTACACACGAATAAAAATATTGTTTTTGGCAAAAAAAAGAAGCAAAAATGCAATTTGTGGCGGTTTATAAATGGCAAGAAATAGAAAACGTGAAAAATTAAAAAAAAATGAAAAATAAACTTTGTGACAGTTTTTAACCGCCACTACGTTTCTAGCAAATTTACCTACGTTCATCTTCAAGCCACTAAAATTATTTCTGACGACGTTACTCCTAGCGGTCAATCCAAGCCATTGGAAATTTAGTTTGTGGTGGTTTTTAGCTGCCAAAAATTACTTTTCTAGCCGTCACAAAAATATCATTTTTTTGTAGTGCAATCCTAAGAGGTAATGGGAAACCAGGAATGTACCTAATCCTAAAGGATTATCTAAGATACTTTAAGATCGAGAGGATACAATCTTTTATACATTCTAACATGTATAAAAGACAGTGTAAAGATATGGAGATATTTTCATGCATTTTACGACTAATAGAATTGCAAATACAAAATTTTCTAAGCAACACCCATTAGAAAACTTAAACAACAAGCACTTCAATAATGCTATCATTCCTTGCTTCGCTTCTCTATAATAATTTTCATTTTCTAGAAGAAAAAAATTACAAATAAAGGACTCCACTCTTTTCAGAATATCACTTATAGAAGCACCCCTAAAAAGTCATATGCTAATGCCATAATTCCAGCAGCCATATCAAACTGTTGGAAATAGAAATATATTAATTAGGTGATTGAAGCCTCTTTAATCTTATTTTTTCAAGTGTATACAATAGATTCTAACAATCTCCAACAACATTAACCTCCTCAGTCATACCATCAGGTTGTTTAAAATCACGGAGAACCTAAACAAAAACAAAGAGCTTAAGGTACTAGTTTACTAGTCCACAGTCAACACTTTAGGGGAAAAACCGATGACAATTGGATGCTTCTAGAATCACCCTCTCAATGCCTATAAATTTTCAAAACTAAAATTATTAGACGTCAACATCATCAACAGACAAAATTAAAAGGAATAATTTTGACAATAAGGATTTTGGAAAATAATGATATTGGCAGGAGACTTAAAGAAAACAAAATATGGTTCCAAACAATAGAACTTATTTTTTCTTTGTAAGATAGCTGCTTTCCTCTCACATAATCTCTTTGTTCTAGGTTAGAATTGGACATCCTTTTACATTGAAGAAGTTTAGCAGTATCAAGCTTTCAGTGACCCATCAAAAGGAAATTAAAATTTAGGGGCAACATGCAAATTACACCATTCTTTGGTACCATTGGTTGGAGCAGGATGATTTCATTAGTACGACAGTCACTTGACTTTTAATGTGTCATCTTACAAGATTATGATTATAGTTTCTATTTGGTGTTCTGTTCATTGATTGGCAGCCTTGTTTTACTCTCAATATTTCATATTCCTTGTTCTATCTTGATATTTTTTTTGGGAGTAGACTCTCCCTTGAGTTGTACTTACCCACTAATAAAATCATTTTCTGTCAAACAAAAAATGACTAGCATAAGCACTACTCACCATGAAAAGGCGTTAACCATCCACAACAGGAGAGTTGATAAGGTTCAATCGCAAGGCATCCTGTCCAACACACAACCATGGTGGTGGTGTTGTTGTCTTCGTTCTCCTTATTGCTGTTGGTGTTGCTTCAGCACGTGGGATGACGCGTAATGCTGAGGCGACGACATGTGGTACGACATTAAAATTATCGTCGCAGGGTACTGCATCGACAGCCACTGCTGCAGCCTTGCTACCGTCGATGGTTGCTGCATTTTAATCAATCAATGGTGATGACTGATGACCACGCTCTCTGTCTCACGCTTTCATTCTTTTTGTTTTTTTTTTCTAAAAATGGATTTCACAATTTGGAGTGTGAAGGCCAAATAAGGAAAGAGCTAAAAAAAGGGAGGAAAGAGTAGCGAGGTTTCATTTTTCTAGAGAGAAACTTAGAAAGGGTGACACTGTGTGTGAGAGAGAGATGGGCCGGCAAGGAAGGATATAATAATAAGAGAGGATGAAGAATTCTTAGGTTGGCTTTCTAAACGCGATTCTGATTTTCGCCGTGCGATTGGTTTCAAATTCAAATTCAAATTTCAAAATTAAAAATACACAAACTCTAAGATAGTTTTTACGAAATCATCTTAGAATGTGTGGATAAAAATTAAAAATACACAAACTCTATCTTAGAATGACAACCTTCTAAAATGGTTTTTAGAAAACCGTTATGGAATGGCAACCATTCTAAGACGGTTAAAAATCATCTTAGAATGATAGTTTCCAAGAAGAAGACAAAGATATAGAGAAGAAAGATATTGTAAAAATAAATCAAAAATTTAATTACTCGAATATAATGTTGTATACCATGTAAACACATCTAACTAAAATAGAAAATCAACAAACCTATGAAGCAAATACTTCAGGAACAAAAGAAATAGTAAAATCTATTACTAAATCAATATATAAGCTAGTAAATGTGCCTCAAAAAGACTTAGATTCAATCAGATTAGGTGACCAGACTGATATTAAGATAGAAGAAATTAGGAGAAACTTAGAAAAATCAAGGATAGAGAAATTTTCAGTTAATACTTCGGAAGACTTAGAGATCAATAAACTAAGATATTACCCTAAACTTATAAATTATTATTCTACACCTTACCTGACAGATGTTCAAATTGAGGAAACAATTGAATTAGTACAAAATTCCTTTATAGTAGATGATATAGCATAATGAAATTTAGATGATTTATGTGAACAAGCCATATTAGACTTAACTTACAAGGTTTCACCGGACAATTAGGAGGATGGTGGGATAAGCTATGCACAGAACATGATAGGAATCTTATACTAAATAGTATAAAACCAGAAACTCAAGATTCAGATGCAGTAACAACAATCATATATTCTATAATTCAAAATTTTATAGGAGACCCCAATATCTTTAAAGAAAGATTAGCAAGCCAACTAGCACACCTATATTGTCCAACAATGTCAAATTATAGATGGTACAACGATACTTTTCTATCCAAAGTTACCCTAAGAGAAGATGAATTTGCAGGGTTTTGAAAAGAAAAATTTATAGTAGGATTACAAAAATTATTTGGAGAAAAAGTAAGAATAAGTTTAGAAAGACATTTTGGAAAACCAATATCATATGATAGATTAACATATGATCAAATACATAATATTATTATAGAAATTGGTATACAAGTGTGTGCTGATTTTAAATTACAAAATAAAATGAGGAAGGAAAACATGACAAATAGGAAAGAGTTAGGAACTTTCTGTCATCAATATGGTATAGAGGTGCTTAGAGCCCCTGGTGCACAAAATAAGAAAAAACATAAAAAAACAAATTACAAATTATAGGAATGAAAATAGAAAAAGTTTTGATAGGAAAAATGCTTAAAGAATAACTTTGAAAGAAGGTGGTTAGTAAGGATAAAGAAAAAAAATCTTATAAAAAATCTTATAGGAAAAAAAGGAATACTTGTTGGAAGTGTGGTAAATAGGACACTTCACCAATAGTTGTAGAGTTCAACAAAAAATAAATGAATTAAAAATTGATGAAGACATAAAACAAAGCTTAATGAATATATTAATAAACTTTGAACAAGAAGAATCTTCTTAAAAAAAGAATTTGAAGATGAAATAATATACCAATTAGAAGATCTGACAAGTAATTTGTCATCAGCATGTTCTCATGAAGAATATTGCTCAGGAGCATAAATGTGTACATGTAAAGATTGTAAAACTATAAATATGTTAATAGAAGAACAAACTACCACCTTGATATCTATAATTGAAAAATTAGACTATTGACCTCTAAGAGATAAATTCATATACAACAACTAAATAAATTAATGCAAAAAGATTAGCTGGATAGAGAAGAAATAAAAGCTATAGAAATGAAGGTAATATATAACATATTTGAGAAACCAAATAATCATATAATTGTAAAATAATTATAAGAGGAAATTAAAAATCTTAAACAAGAAACTCATCAATTAAATCAAAATGATATAATATTAGAATATAGGCTACTAGAATTAGAAGGAAAAAGAAATTTTAAAATCACAAGAAAATATTCTTGGTATTCCTTGGATACATAGGACAATAATTTAGAAAATAGTATAGAAGAGACCGCCTCCCGAATATAATAACTATATTAATCTATTAAGTTTAATTACAACTCACAAATGGCATTGTGAAATTATTCTAGTAATAAAAGAAGAAAAAATTAGACTAATAGCCTTAATAGACTTAGGGGCAAATGTAAATTGTATTCAAGAAGGTTCAATACCTACTAAATATTACGAGAAAACTATAGAAAAAATAACTAGTGACAAATGGTTCAAAAATGAGTACACAATATAAATTATCAAATGCAAAAATATGTAAACTAAGATATGCTATAATACTTCATTCAAGTATGAATTGTGAAGTAATATTAGGAACCCCATTTTTAACTTTATTATATCCCTTTAAGGTAACTGAAAAAGGATTAATAACAAATACACTAGGAAAGCAAGTATGCTTTGAATTCTTAAGACCTCCAAAGAGTAGAGAATTAAATTTGTTGAAAGAATTTTCAACAAAAATAATATAACAAAAACAAAAACATATAAACATGTTAAATAATAAAGAAATTCAATTTAAAAGAATAGAAGAACAACTAAAGAATCCAAAATTAAAGAAAAGATAAGTCAATTAGAAAATAAAATTAAAAAAGAAATATGTGAAACAAATCCCATAGTTTTTGGCATTGGAAAAAAAATATGAAATTTCATTACCATATATTGATAATTTTAATGAAAATGATATTTCCACAAAGGCAAGACCTGCATGGATGAACCAAGAATACTTAGAATATTGTAAAAAAGATATCCAAGAATACCTTAATAAAGGACTAATTAGAGATTCTAAATCACCCTGGAGTTGTTCACGTTTTTATGTCATCAAGGATTCAGAAATAGAAAGAGGAGATCCAAGATTAGTAATTATATATAAACCACTTAATAAGGTATTAAAATGGATTAGATACCCATTACCAAACAAGAATGATGTAATTAAAAGATTAAATAATTCCTTTATATTCTCCAAATTTGATATGAAATCAGGATATTATCAAATTTCAGTGAAGGAGGAAGATAAGTACAAAATCGCATTTGTAGTACCCTTTGGTCATTATGAATGGAACATAATACCTCAAAGACTAAAAAATGCTCCCAGTGAATATCAAAATGTTATGAATAATATATTTTATCAATATTCAGATTTCACAATAGTTTATCTAGATGATATTCTAGTATTTTAAAAAAGCATTAATCAGCTTATAAAGCATTTAGAAAAATTTATTAATAATATCAAAGAAAATGGAATAGTTTTATCTAAAAGGAAGTAAAAATATTTGAAACAAAATTGAGATTTTTAGGCTATGAAATATACCAAGGTACCATTATACCAATTCAAAAATCAATAGAATTTACAGAAAAATTCCCAAACGAGATAAAAGATAAAACACAATTACAAAAAATTTTGGGATGCATAAATTATGTAGCAAATTTTATACCCAATGTTAGAATAATATGTGTACCTTTATACCTTAGATTAAGAAAAACCCCACCAGCCTGGTAAGATGAAATGACTCAAGCAGTAAAGGAGATAAAACAAATAGTCAAGAAACTTCCATGTTTAGGTATCCATGATCCAAAAGCATTTCTAATAGTAGAAACATATGCCTTTGAAATAGCTTATGGAGGAATTCTTAAACAAAAAATATCTAAAGATTCAAAATAAAAGGTAGTTAGGTATCATTCGAGTATCTAACATTTAGCACAACAAAAATACTTTATTGTTAACAAAGAAATACTTTCAATGATTTTATGCTTGCAAAAATTTCAAGATGATTTGTTTAATAAAATATTTTTTATTCGTACTGATTGTAAAGCAGCCCTATATGTTTTACAAAAAGAAATTAAAAATTTAGTTTCAAAACATATTTTTTCTAGAGGGCAATCTCTATTATCTTGTTTTGATTTTGATATTGAACATATTAAGAGAGATAAGAATTCCTACCTTATTTTTTAACGAGAATTTTTACAAGGTTATGTATCATGACCTCAAAAGCAATACAAATGAACAATACGGTTCCGCACTAGGAACAAATAAAGACAAAAAATCAATACTAATGTTAACAAAAGTATGATAATTCAATATCGATTTTTTGTAAAATCCGATGTTAATTTGTGTAACATCATCGGTTTTTACTGAAAACCGATGCTGTTGTGATGTAACAACATTGGTTTTCTATAAAAACCGATGTTGTTGAGCACATCAACATCAATTTTTAGTAAAAACCGAAGTTGTTAATCAAATTAACTTCGATTTTTACTAAAATCCAATGTTGTTGTTTTTTGTTTCTTTTAATATGCTGTCTGTTTTATTAATTTAACCCAATTTTAACCTGCAAATTTAAAAAACAGACCCAAACAATTTCAAATTTCAGTACAAAGTAACATCATTTGTGAATAATAAGTAAATTCAATAGTGTAAATATACATAAAATGATTGTAATATTAAACCATACAATTGTTTTACTAAAAATTTCCGTAATCAGTTAATGTTTCATTCCTAAGTCTAATATAAAATCTAGCTCACTGAAGTCAAATTGCCTTCAATCTCTCTGGCTCCAGTGGTCTCTGATCAGCAAAATAATGCATCACATAATAAAACATAATTTAATAAGTATAAATAGAAACGAGTATAACAAATTACAAATAATTTTGAATTGGACAATTACCATGTCCCAATTATCCCTGAAGCTTCCTTGTACTATCGTCGACATCCAATGCATGACAATAGCCACACTTAGTGCTTCCTTTTTGCTTATTACACTAAATTCAATAACATATTCATATTTAAATGGAAATTAGTGTAAATAGTAATAAAAGTTAATTTGAAGAAATAAACCATTATTTGAATGACTTACTTTAACCACAATCCATTTAGTAGTAGCCTTTGATTTATTTTCCTGAGTATCATAGACTCCCTTTAAAGCACTGCTTAAGAGAAACATGGAGGCATATTATACAATTAACATATTCATGTCTTAGAAATAATAAAGTAAATGTGTTATAAATCACAACCTACCTCTTAATAATCCCTTTGAGGTAGTTATCAGACTTACTTTGCAACGAACAGAACCGCACGACAACATTGTCCTTAGGACATATAAGGACCAGTTGCCAATGTGCACTGCATTAAAGAACATTAAGTTATTATACTTCATACATTATTTTGATTCAATTGTACAGTTTTACTTACCCATTCAAGTATGCTCCAAGGTAGATATGTTTATGTGAACTTTGCATCCATTTCTTAAGATAGTCTTCGGATTCAAATTGCGATTACCCAGATCTTTGTATGGACTGTGGCTCAATGAATCCATAGATAGAGGCAATATCAGATTGCAGACATAACTTATTCATATGCCTATTGTTTTGAAAATAAAGTCAATTATGCATGAATATAAAACAATTAGTCATGTAATGGTAGACAATATAAAGTTACTTACATAATCAATAGCTGTAAAATGGAGATGTTCAAACATTAACCATCGTGGATTATTTCAGAAATATTCTCATGCTTTATGTACAACGAGAAGTCGTCGTTATACACCCCGAACAAAGTAGGGTCCCACGACACTTGCATGGGTCTGAGGAAAAGCTGGGGGATGGTCAATGCGATCTAGTACAAGAGATCCTTAATAGGTTTTGACTTATGTACAGGTTTTGCCAGTCTCTGAGGTCCCTGTTATCCTACACAATAACAAACATAAGTCAATGACCATGTTGACTTTAAATGACACTGACAGTTTTGTAAATGATAATAAACACACAAAATGAAATACCTTGTTCAAAATAGGTTGTACAAGATGTGTTGGACAAGTAAGGAAGGTGTTAAGGGCCTGCCCCACTAACTGAACCTCTTCAGTGGGTACAGGGATGCGAGCATCACATCTCGAACTTCCTTAACACCTACTTGACCTGATGATTCCCCAGAGGGACGCTGTGGATGGTTGTTGACCCCTTATAAATTCTTCCAAGGGCAACCCGGCGGGGAGGATTGTCATCACATACAACCCACACCTGTCAGACACAGTCGTGTCTGGGTCCTGCCCCGAGGGATAGACACAACTTCCCTTTGTGCTGACACAGGCACCATAAGGATATACCTGAACCTCCAGAGGCGGAATGACACCCTTAGACTGCATCTGAGACTGCATATAGGAATGCATCTAGGACTGCATCTGGTTGAAGGAAATCATAAGTTGCTGCATCACTCTTTTAGTGATCGAATGCTCCAGCTTTTCCCTGATGTTCTATTTCAGTTGATCTAAGTCTTCAGGGTTCATTAACTTAGACTTGTGAGAGGTTGATGGAGCCGGTTTGAAGTAGTGTTTGATGGTTACACCGGCTCCAGCAGCACGGACATGGCCTGGGTGCTTTGGTCGTCCAATGGCAACAGTCAGTACATCCTAACGTCCACTGGCAACAAAGCTACCCTGTGTCGATTGTTCTTCCAGGGTATCCTGCAATCAACATAATGTATCGCATGAGTTTTGTTATTTGTTGTTGTTTTTGTAATTAATGAACAATGAAACCATTATTTGACTTACAATCCTCAGATGTCATGGTTCCTTTTTTCTTTGTGCGAGCCAACTTCCACTTGATGTGCCGTCTATCAGGAGACAATGGATGAAGGATTGTCTCGGTGCTCTCGGCTTAGTCTGCTTCCTCCAATCTTTTCTTTTGTTTCTCCTCCATCAATTTTTGTTCCAGTAAATCATAACCCCCATGAGACAACATGTGAGGGGCAGTGTTTAGCTTCTAGATGGCCTGCACCTTCTTTCTAACATCCGATTGTTTTCATCTAGTTTGCGGTTAAAAATACTGCATAATTGTCAAATTCTATGCATGAAAGTCAACTAATCTCCCAAGAAGCAGCTCTGTGACTCTCACAGAATTAGTGCCACTTGTCTTTGCTGATTCCATATATCTCACAAACGGTGTCGTCATCCTCGCCCCTCCCTTGTGCTAGAGCCCACTTGGAGGTCAAATTAGACTTGAACTGCCTCCATCGCTCTCCTACGGTCTAAAGAATTTTCTTCTTCGTCCGTTGGTCTGACACTTTAGGTATATCAAATTCAGTCTGTGACACAAAAAAAAATTTTAACAGTTACAATAACATTCAAATTGTATTACTGTAATGAATTACAGAAACGTTGGACACTTAATTGTAATACCTGAATGTCCTCCCAAATTAACTCCTTTTGAGCTGCTTGAACTTCCTTCTAGTTACCAATGGTGACATCCACCTTGTCTCGAGCCACGATCCCTAGATATGTCCTCAATTTCTTCTTATGTGGACCATCAGCCTTCCTAGTGGCAGGATCCACGTCAACCACTGGTCTGTCAACACTGACGAGTCTGGTAGATAGTGACCTCGGTCGTGTTGCTTTCCTAGTCTTCTTCCCCATAGTCGGCGAAGGTGATGACTGAGGAGGAGGAGGAGAGCTCGGTGGTTTAGTCATGATCCTTTAGAAAACAAAATTAAGTCAACTTAAGTCAAAAGTCCAGTAAGTTATGAAATTGTAAAGCTGGATACAACTTAATATAACATAAACATTACATTAAATGATGTTAATTAATTCTCCTTCATCATGATCATTACGATTTGCATAAACATCGTCAATTTCTTCCTCCTTGTTGATGTTAGAGATTTGTGTCGAGTAATGAGTCAAACCAATATCAAGGGTTGAGTCATCATCGTCAAGATTAATACCAATGGTTTTTCCATGTAGTACCACTGACCACCTTTCATCACAAGGATCTTGAACATAAAACACTTGTTTAGCTTACTCTGCCATGATGAAAGGTTCATTTTGATAAGCTACCTTCTTAAGATCTACCAAAGTAAATCTCGAATCGCTGGTTCGCACACCGCTATTGCTATCAACCCACTTGCACTTGAAAACACACACAGTGAATTTAACATAATTAAACTCCCACATGTCATCAATGACTCCAAAGTAAGGCATGGACGCCAAACGAGGATTGTCGTCATGCACAAAAGCAAAGTGTTGCGATTCAGCCCTAAGAGTAACCCCACTGTTTTGCATTGTGCTCTTGTCATCTTGTTCTTTGGTGTAGAATGAGTACTTATTAATATAGCCTCCCTGCTAATGTCTAACATTTCTTTTATGCGCATCTGCTAATTTCCTCATTGTTTCAGAGGAACATTCATCACTAAATAATGTATCTTTAAACCAATTCAAGAAAGTCTTGGTATGCTCTTTCAACAACCTATTCTTCATCATTTTTGGATTACTTTCCTTGATTAAGGCTTCATGACGAACTATGCATGGAAAGACTTCATTACTGTTATTCAACATATACAAATGAGCTTGTTGCAATTCCTCTAAAGCAGGAGTTATAACATGCAGCCCTCGTGAACCCTTACCTCCCACTCTGTCTCATGCTGATACTCGAGAAGCCCAACAGGTTTTGTCTTTTCAATGTACTCTGAACAAAATTCAATAGCTTCTTTTGCAATGTACCTTTCAACTATGGATGCCTCAGGACGGTGTAGATTCTTTATATACCCTTTCAAGATCTTCATGTATCGCTTAATCGGGTACATCCATCGTAAATAAACAGGACCACATAATTTAATTTCTCTAACCAGATGAACAAGTAAGTGAACCATTATGTCGAAAAATGAAGGAGGAAAATACATCTCCAACTGACACAGTATAATTGCAGCCTTTTCTTCCAAATCATCCAACTTTACAGGGTCCACGACTTTGCTACAAATGGAATTGAAGAAAAAGCACAGACGAGTTATAGCATGCCTCATTTTGTTAGGCAAAATGTCTCGAATCGCCACGGCTAACAGTTGATGCATCAACATGTAGCAATCATAAGACTTTAAGCCAACTAGTTTCAGATCTTTGATCTACACAAGGCTCTTAATATTTGAAGAGTATCCCTTTGGCACTTTCACGCGGCGCAGACACTGATAGAAATTGATCTTCTCCTTTTTTGACAAAGTGTGACATGCTGGAGGCAAGTATATTTTCTTACCATCAGACCTAGGATGTAACTGCTCACGTATACCCATCTCAGCAAGATCTTGATGAGTATTCAAACCATCCTTTGTCTTGCCTTGAATGTTAAGAAGCGTACATATGACACTATCATACACATTGTTCTCCACATGCAGAACATTGATACAATGTCTAACATCTAGATCAGACCAGTATGGAAGATCAAACAATATCGACCTCTTCTTCCATATGCAAGTATTACCTTTCAGCTTCTTTTGGGTCTTTCCAAATACAGTATGGATGTCCTCAACCTGCTCAAGAACCTGTTCACTGGTTAACATAATTGGTGCAATTTCATGCTCTTGACTCCCATTACATGTTTTTTTCAGTCGCCAATAAGTTTTCAGAAAGGGCATGCATTATGGACCTTAACACTGTATCCACTCAAATTCCTGTATGCTGAAAAATCATTAATGGTACAAAATAGCATTGCACGCAACTTGATTGTCTCCTTTTGATACCCATCAAACATGACAACCCCCTCATCTCACAAGTTTATCAAGTCTTCAATCGAGGGACTAAGATAAACATCAATGCATTTCCTCGCTATCTTGGGCCCGATATCATCATAGACAACATCATGTATTTTTGCTTCATGCACAACCATGGAGGCAAGTTGTATATGCCTAGCAAAACAAGCCACAAACTGTGCTGAGTACTTAAACTGCCATAAGGATTCATTCCATCACTGACAAGTTCAAGCCTAAAATTTGTTGGCTCTTCGCCGAACTCTGGATATAAACGATTAATCTTCTTCCATTGGGAGGAATGAGCCGAATGTCGGAGCATTCCATCACAGTTTCTTCCATCTGCATGCCATGTAAAGTCTTTTGCGTCATCTTTGTTAGCAAAAAGACGCTTAAACCTTGAAATGATCAGAAGATACCATAACACCTTCGCGGGGGGGGGGGGGGCCTTTTTTT